>JAOWBP010064853.1:0-81334 GCA_028571105.1 Tragopan temminckii
CGCCGCGATCCCCCGCAGCGGCTCCGCGCGTTCGGCGGCGCGGCGCGGGGCTCGGTGGCGGCGTGAGCCGCAGGGAGCGGAGCGCGGTCCCGCCGACCTGCCGATGTGCGGCGAGATGGGGGAAGAGGTGGGAAAGACGGTTTTGTTAGTAAAAGAAAATCTTCTCTTGCAGGGATGTTTTGGAAATTCGCAGTAGGCGGAATTTAGCTTTGCCCTTTGCCTTTTGCTTTCCCACGTTTTAAGGACAGCGCGCCCGAACAAAGCAGCGCGGGGCGACGGCGCTGTGCTGAGCAGGGCCGGGTTTGAGCGCGGGGTGCGCAGAGGGCTGAGGGCCCTCGGGTGACACCACAGCCTTAATTGCGAGATTAGTATTTCATCTTCGGCAGCCGCAAACTTTCGGATGGCTTTTTGTGCTGTTTGCTTACCCGCTGGTTGGGCGCCCTGACAGCCTGGTTTGCCCACGGCTCTCGCGGCGGCAGATTGCCACGCGGCTGTGCTGCAGCCCGGGCTGTGAGTGGCCGCTTCCACGTCTGCACAGCATCACCACTGTTAATTCACTGCAGAAAGGAAGGCAAAGCAACCCGATTAGTTTTTCTTGGATATTACCAGGGACTTTAAAAGGATCTGCAAATGGGCTAGCTGTATTCGCTAGATGAATAAATAAACAGAGAAACCCTAATTCTTGAAAGGGGTGCGGTGGGAAGGAGCGGGTGGAAGCGGCTCGCGGTGCCCGGCCGGCAGCCTTGTGCTGATACTGCCCAGTGACTGCGCTGCGCCCCGTGGGGAGAGGTGCGGTGTGACCCCAGCACAGCAGCGTGCAGGGCACACACACCTGCCCTACACCTTGGTTTCGTAACCGACAACCAGGCCGTGGCCCCATTCTGTGCCCCTGAAGCGCCTCGTGTCCCTCGTGTCCTCAGTAGTCCCAGTCTCTAAGAAGTGCTGCTGGCGGTGCCGGCTTTCCCCTTACCTGTGGTGTTCGGTGCTGCCATGCGGCACGTGTGGCCTGGGCCGGTCCCAGCAGCACTGTGGCAGTGGTGGCCTTGCCCAGGACTGGTGACAGCGGGCCCTGGGCAGGGGCAGCCGGGAGCAGGGCTGGGGCTCAGGGGTGGGAGTGGGGAGGGGGCTGCATGGTTCCCCCCCGAGGTGTGCCTGGCCTCCGCCACCATCAGAGAAGCGGCCGCTGCCCCATGGCTGTGCTGGGGAGCACGCGGCTCCTGCTCCCCGGGTCCTCTGTGCCAATAAAGAAGAAAGGCAGGGATGAGGATTGTTGCTATTGATCTGCCCAAGGGGATCATTAGGCATCAGTATCAATCTACAAATCAGTGGGCCTGTGTTACTTGCTTGGGCAGTCATTGCCAATTTGTTCCTATTAGATGGCCGAGCCCGGAGGTGTTTGATGAGCAGATTGGGTCTTTATCTCGGTGCTGGCGAGCGCGGGCTGCAGGCAGGCAGGGCAGCTCGGAGGAGTGCAGTGTTTGTCTGTGTGCTGCTGCTGGAGCCTGCCTGCCTTTTACTGTGCCAGAAAGAATTTTGTACGGGCCGAGCGTGTTTCTGATTTATATACAGGTTTTCATAGCATTGTATTAAACATATGGAGAGTCAGGGAGAAACTATTTTAGAATAATCCACTCTGTTTTATTTGGTATGTTTACCAGCAGCATTCTCTATAAAAATCCATATTCATGCCAGATTCTTTGTTGTCCTCCCGGGTCAGACGGAGCGGGGAACGCAGGCGCTGTCCCTTTGCTGTTCTGGACGGGGCATTTCTCTGGGTGCCGTCTCTGAGGTGACCATTCCTGCAATATTTCCCTCTGTGATTTAATTAAATAAGCCCCAAATTAAAGCTTGCTGATAATATTTTATTTGAAAGCATTATTTACATTTATATTCTGTGGCAGCAGTCCTGGCTGCTTGTATGTATCAATTGGACAGTGATCCTTTCTGAGGGCTGTACCGAGCGGCTCAGAGCAGCCTCTATCATCTGAATATTATCTTTGTTTTCATTTTTTTCCCCGTATTATGCAAAATGAATAAACAACAAAATTATACAATTATCAAAGAATGTAATTTAATGGCAAAGATGGATTAAACCAGCTCATACGAATGATGTGATCTGACAGCAGTGCCTCGTTATTTAATGCAGACCGTGATCTCCAGCGTTCCGCTCCCGACACGAGCGCCGTGCGCTGAGCATCTGTCCGGCCGTTAGAGACATCGATGCTCCGTTATTGGATTTCTGATCTCCAGGTTTTGTCCGGGGCTTTAGCAGACTGTATGAGTGTTTATAATTTCTGATGAGTTTAATCTGTAATTACCTGTGCCTGTCAAACCACTTTCCCAGTCTTTGGTCTGGAAAAATTGAAAATACAGAAACGTGGGCTTCTAAGTAACCAAAAATATTTGTCACATCTTCCACATACAGATGTACGTGCAGGAAGCAGAACTGTTCGTCCTTATTCTGTTTGAAGATCGAGAACGGTTTTAATCCCGCAGATCTGCTGCAATCACAGTATATTATCTAAATCCAAGTTTCTTTGAGGACTTTTTGGATATATGTCAGTATTCAATAGAGATAAAATAGTGTATGTTTTAGGCTACTGCGTGGCTGATTATTGCTGCCTGATTAGTATTTGATCAAATCCCATCCTTTTATTTTCCTGAGACGACTCAGCTCCTGCGCAGCAGAGGAGAGTCGCCTCATTCCGGCTGACAAGTGTTGTGCCGCGCAGCGCTCCATCACGGCCCTGTAAACATCCATCTGCTCGCTCCGTGGGCTCTGCGAGCAGAGCAGTTTTAATTTATCATAAACTTCGTATAACTCATTAGCTTTCATCTTTACGCCGCGTGTATAGGAATGAATTTGGAGTGTACTCGCAGGGGTTTGGTGAGGAGTTTGCTGTACAAATATTTATGGACTTTTCCCTTTGTAGTGCAGGCTGCGGTGGAACGGCTCTGCGATCAGCGGCTTTGGCTGCAGGAGAGGCTTTGCCAAAAGCCCCTGTTTATTTACTGTGTGGCGCTTTGTATTGAAATTTGTTTTGCTGCTATGTGTAAAAATCCACGGCTCTCCTGGGAGGAGATGAGGGTTTTCCTGCACTCTGGTAAAAGGGGGAAAAAGCCTCCCGGAAAATTCAGTGTGTCTGCGTGTGTGTGTGAGCACAACTTTATAGCCGTGCACATTCCGGCTGCTTTCTGCTGCGCTCATTCAGAAAACACATATATGGAGATTTTATTGTGGTTTTTTTTGTTTTAAGGACAATAATTTGTCTCCGAGTTCCCCTTGTTTATGTTTCTGTCTATATCTCTTTCCTCTTCCGTGTTTTATTTAGTAAGGCTTCATCTGTGAGATTTCCCCACAAAACAATTGATACATTCTCGGCACGCCGTGGAGAGGGAAAAAAAGCCCTTAGATTAATGGTCAGTGTCTCATACACACAAATTTGTGTTACGATACTACAGAGAAGCTGCGAATTACTGACAAGATCTAGAATAATTCCTAATGCTGTCGAAGGCTTCATTTTCTCCTCCGCATGATGGATGAGGCATAAGAAGTGCTTTCTGAGATCGTTAATGTGCATCATTCTGTTAAGTGTTATTAAAGTCCGTCTGTCTTAGGGAGCAGAAACAATATCTTATCCCTTATTTTCCTCTCTCCCCGCTCAACTCCAGCTGCAGATCCTCCTGGTACTGACGTGGCCTTTTGTTGGTGCTCTCCTTTTAACGGCCAGTTTACACCGTGGCGTTTGGGTTGGTTTGAGGGTGGTATTTTCCCTTTTAATCAAAATATTGGCTCATCACGTGGGAGAGAACACGTCGTTTCAAGATTAGGCTATCTGTAACCTGCAGATAATAGGAAGGCCGCCGAGGGTCCGTAGCGAGGGCTGTGATTCAGGTAGGGGAACGGGGCGCCCTTTGATGGGGAGCTGTGCCTGGCCGCGTGGCCGTGCGGTGCTGCCCATGGCTGGAAGTGAGCAGAGCCCTGAGGACGGGAAGGGGACGGTGGAAGTGAGCAGAGCCGTTCCCTTCCCTGCAGTGGCACCTGGGAGCGGTGCCGGCCCAGGTGGAGCCCATTAACCAAACCAGCTCAGCCAAACAGAAGAATTCACTTTAAAGGTTTCTAACCTTTCTTAAGAGCCAATTTTTCCCTAAGCCCTGTGATAATAAAATACGCTATAATTTATAGAGCGCTTTCCGTGCGTACACATTCCTCTTTTTCTTTTTTTTTTGGGGGGGGGGAACAGTCTGATAAAACGTACCCAACAACCGGGATGGTAATGAGGACAAAACACGAAGCGGACGATCGCAGAGCTGTTTGGAAATGCAGCATTCCTCTTACAAGAGGTTCGGGCAGAGCTGGAGAGCCCCGGTTCTGCACTTTGAATAGAATTACAGAAGTGTGATGCACAGCTGGGAAAGGCTCAGTCATCCACAGCACCGCTAGTTTTTGAGTATTTAATTTTATATTTGAATAATTCTCCAGATCAGGCTGTAATCATGAATGTCACATAAAAAGAGTTTTTTCATAAATTACATTATTTCACAGATGTGCAAATACTTCTGTGAAAAAAATTACATTGATCAGTTTTTAATACCCCCCTGTCTCACCCTTCAGTCAAGAGGAAAAATAGCTTTTTTCCCATCTTTGTCTTCAGAAAGGTGCTAGATTGTAAACATCTGAAGGAAATGAAAGGGGGTTGGCCAGTCCACCCCAAATTCTTTCCAGATTTCCATTCCTTTCACCGGCAGCCTTCTGTTCTCAGAAGAGAGGGAGGAACAGCGAAAGAAAGGGAGAGAAGATGTCTCTGTTTCTTATTAAAATTTAAAGTGAACAGCATTGTTGGATGTCGCTAATTCCCAACCTGCTGCCTCGGAGGGGATGGGTGGGAGCACAGCGGGCACGCCGGTCCGTGAGGCAGCAGGGTGTGAGCCACGGCCCGCCTCGGCCGTGCCAGCCAGTGCTCGCGAGGTCTTCTCCATCACAGTGGGCAGCGCCGTGCTTGTTCTCCTCGTGGCGCGGCGGCTGTGCTCTGCCCGCTCCCAGCGGCGCGGTTTGGGCGTGCAGCAGGTGCTGTGCTGAGCAACACCGACGTGGGAGCACCGCTTGGTGCTGTGGTGGTGCAAGGGGAAGCCTGGTTACACTGCGTGTTGTGCATAGGAAGTTTGCCACAGTGTTTAGTTCGGGGTGGCAATTAACACAGATGCATATTGCAATGCCTTCCCGTCCAGCATACTGCTTAGTTACAATTTTAAGGGAATGAAGGCGAAAAATAACTTCATAAGAGGTGGAACGGGGCGTCGTTCCCCGGCGGTTTGGTCCTACATCGCAGTCGCCCGCTGGTGCTTTTTCAGGAAATGTAAGTGCCAGATGCACTTGGAGAAAGCGACCTAAACATCAGAGTTTATTTCCAGTCTGCGAGGGGTGTAACAATATGCGCGCCCTGATCACAGTGCTATGGAAACTGCTCCGCAAAAATGTGGAACGAAAGCTGTTACTGTATGTGTGGTTCATGTATTGTAACAGCTGTGACAGCCCGGTGCAGTTCAACACTTGTTCAATTACAAGAAAATACTCAGAAGGAAGCTTGATTTAAATAAGATTTGTAGCAATCGTCTCTCAAATTTACAAAATAAACCCGGGACCAGCGGCATCCCCCAGCACTGCGCCCCTGCTCGGCGCCTGGGCTGACTCCGGGCGCTGGAAGCATTCCTTCCCCCTCTCTCCGGCTCCAAAAGCATTTTTCAGGGCTTATGTTACAGTTATTTGCAGATTATTTTAGGTCTGTGTTCTTTTATATCCACTTAGCAACTCGCAGGAATATTTTGGGGCTGACCCTGCTTTGCACGGCTCCCTTTTGGGGAGCAGGAGGGGTGGTGGTTTACACGCGGCGTGCGTTTATTATTTATGACAGATGGCTTTTGGTTTATGCAGGGCAGCCCATGTAGGCTCCGGCACGGGGACAGCATTCGGGGGATGTGGACGCGTGTCACTGGGTGCTTTCTTTAACCAAATGCAAGAAATACAGCAGATTTATTTTTCTACGTGACCTGCGGAACAAACCTGGCCAATGGATGTTAAACGTAATAGGTCTTATAGGGAACAATTACATTTTAGTTTTACTCCTCTGATCTGTTACCAGTTGTATTGATTCTCAAGGTTTTGAGTACACTAACAATTAAAATCATCGCATGAATTTTGGTTATTTACTGTAGCTGTAAGTATCATGAAATGACCTTTTTCTGGCTTCATAAAATCAGTGACTTAATATAATTTAGGATCTGAGAGTGTAAGTTCCTCGATTCATTTATCATTTTATACTGAAATTTGTTTAGTCTAGATAGAAGCCCGACTCGGCTTTTCCTCACAGCAAAATGTGCTTTGTGTGCTGGAAACCAGGAGACCTTTGTGCCTTTTCTTTTTCCTTTAAGCTTGACCAAAAATAGACATTATAGACTTCTCCACAAAAGCCCAGACCTTATAAATAGGAGCTGTTGACCGCTCTGAAGGGAGTTCCAGAATGAAGACGGGGGCTGACCTATATTACTAATTTTTCAGAATAGAAAAGTGTGTTAATATGAAATACACGTTGAAGTCGTGGTAGGTTTTGGCTGTGTGCTGGGCAACTCCTTTATGAACGTAATTAAATATATTGTTTTAATAGCTTGAAGGGGAATTAACTTCTGGATTGTTATATAAAGAATGTTTATAAATATATAGAGAGAGATCTCTGACATGGCTGAAAGCAGAAGGCTATATAATAATTTATTTTTAAATTTCCAGTGTAGTCAGTATGAGTGATTTCAAATGGGATCCGAGATTCTCCAAGCTGAAGCTCTCATCTTCTGAGGAATTTCAGTTACCTGGAGTAAAATGTTGCCTTAGAAATTATTGACGTAATGGTCCCCTTGGGAACTCCATAGCAGTCAAAGCGAAATCCAACAATAAATCCAGGGGCCACCTGGATAACTACCATTAGAGGCTTTTTCAGTGGAAAAAAAACTCTTTAAAAGCTTAATTCTTCCTAAATGTAAAGTTCGGTGATCATGTTTCTGTATAACTTTCACAGTTAGGTGTTTTTCTTGCCTTTGTTTAAATAGCTTTTTAAGCATCTTTGACAGCAAAAATATTGTGCTTTCCACCGATGACATCACTAATTTACCCCTGCTTTCATTGAAACGGGGTCAGTACGGGTTTTCAAGCATCGCCAGCAGCACTAATAACTCAGGTTACCCTGCCATGGACGTTGGAGGTGAGCGGCACGATAACCCATAGAGAGCTGTGCACGTTGTTAAACGAAGGAGCTGTACTAATAAGACCTTGCCATGTGTTACTGCTGCACGGGGGGCTCTGCACGGACCTCCTCCTCTGCCCCATCCCATCCCGGGGCCGCAGCTCGGCCTCACGCCTGCTGAGAGCCGCAGCAGATTTGTGGCAGCGCCCGCGCTCCTTGCACAGAAATCCCATTGAAGTGAATTGAGTTTTGAGCAGAAATTGGAGGTAGAACGTGCCTGAAAAAATGAAAAGAGCAAAATTGATAGACTTAACAGCTGGCAGACTTTGGCAACTGAAAGATGGTAAAAGGTTACACCACTTAGAACCATTATTTTGCTCTCTCGCCGCTGTAAATCAGGATTAATTTCATTGAACTCGGCTGTATTGAAATGGTATAAACAAGATAAGAAGTAGACCCCAACGTGTGTGCGTTTCTGGAGGGCTGGTTAAGCTCCACGTGCAGAAGCTGAGCAGAACAGCAGCCCCTCCTGCCCGCCTGCCCCAGGGCTGCTCCGAGATGGTCCGCGTGGCACAGAGCCCCGCTCTGACCCGCAGCCACTGAGCTGACCTGCTCACTCGGGGTTATTTACGTATGCTTTTTGCCACGAAAAAAACCCAACAAAGACCTTCTGCGACCATCGTGGTCTCTAGTGCATATACAAGTGGGCTGGCGAAATAGCTCCGCTTTGAAAGCTTAGTGTAGAAGTATCAAAGAATTTTCATGTAGATGTGACAAACTGAACGGTTTCCAGAGTATTCGTCTGCTCTGCAGCTCATCCATTATGTGCATGAGATGTGAAAATAGTTCCTTGTTTCTTCGAGATACCAGCGGACCGCACAGGCAGCGTCCCTTGAAACTGCTGGGGTTTGTGCAGATTTATTCTGAATGAGCGAGTTCGAGTGGCCGGCACAGCGACGGCAGAGCGCTGCGTGCTGTGCGTGGGTGACGCGCAGCGCCTGGGTGCCCCGTGGCAGTGCGGGGCCGGCGGGAGGCATGGCTGGGACGGAGCTCTCCTTTTGTTGTCTTCACACGTCTCTGAAAACAGTTTGAAGCCATTATTTCCACGTGCGGTTGGTTTATGTGATTACGTGTTTCTAATCGTGGTTTTATTCTTTCCGTATTATCTCCCGCTTTTCCTCTGACCTCTGCTTCTCCCTCGGTCCGAGTGATGCCGTGGGTTTGTCTGAGCAGCGCCTGCCCCTCTGCAGTGCTTTATGTTGTGATACGTGTGTGATACACATACATATGTATACATCAAAACAATAGATTGCAATGGCTCCTGTTTCCCCAGAATTCCGAATCGTATTTTCTGTGTGAAAAAAGGCAACATCTGGCTTTAAATTAAAAATGTTGAGGGATAACCAGCAGCCCCCCACACCAGTGGAAGTTTTATGGCAGTGTTACTCCTCGCCGTAATTTGGTAAAGGGAAAAGGAGATGAGAGTAAAATGCTTTCATTTGCTTTCAGTAATGCTTAACATCGGCTGTCTGCTGTGATCTGCACCTCAGTGTCCATGTCCAGCGATGCCGGAGACCATGTTAAAAACAGCATTTTTGATTATGATTGAAATTTACGTAAAAATAGGTTCCATTTCAATGTGCATGTATGTACACGTGGCCATTTTGCAGATCCTGAGCTGACGCTTGGAAGACAGACCTCCTTGCACTGAATTTGCCATGTTCTCAGTCGGTACATGATACAAAATTTTAAGTAGTTTTGCTCTGTATTTACCATAGGCTTCCAACTCTAAACAGACTCTGCTTTTCATATATAATGAACAGTTTCAAACAGTCCCAAGCAGTTATTTATACTGGTTTTTATCTTGAAAATGAGGTCTGTGATATCTTGTCTTTTTAGTTTATTTACCTTATCATTCTCTTATCTCCCAGATCCCTTTTTTTTTTTTTTTTTTTTTTTGCAATTGCATTTATTTTGAAATGGCATTTTTTTACTCTTAGCATAATTCTGTTGTTTAGACAAGGTTTTTTTAGTGCAAGTATAAATGAACTTGTTTTGATGTTCCCCCCGAACGTTTATGCAGTAATACATGCGATCAGATGTGGGAGCCGTCACCGATACTGGGGGAGATGTTTTGTCTACGAGGACCCGGGAGGAAAATG
This sequence comes from Tragopan temminckii, assembly GCA_028571105.1. Lineage (NCBI taxonomy): Eukaryota > Metazoa > Chordata > Aves > Galliformes > Phasianidae > Tragopan > Tragopan temminckii. Next base: position 9,395 of record JAOWBP010064853.1, read on the forward strand.
TATCCTGATAGAAACCCTATTTGCATTGGAAACACAGAACTCTCATTAGGAACTGCTGATTCCAATGGACTGAGCTATGGGCACAGAGCTCAGCATGGCCTGGCCTGGAAGCATCCGGCCTTTGTGACACCGTTTGTTTGGCAGCGAGGGAACAACGGGGCTCATCCAGCCCAGCCACCATTCCAGCGTTCTCCGCTCCCGTGTTCAGGGCTGGGAGCAGGATGGCATCGTTTCCATTCCTTGCAGTGAGCAGGGAAGGATCTGCATTGTGGGTGTAGGCTGAAATTCTTTCAGAAACAATTTATATTTATAGGCCACCGCTGTTCTGAAAGCTTCTGTGTGTCCTTGAGGAGAACGCTGCAGGTCTGCTGGCAGCGGCGGTCCAGGCACGGGGAGTGGGCACCGTTCTGCGGGGCGATGGGTGGGCTGAGCTGGGGGGCTGCTGGTGCTGCGTCTGGGAGCGGCTGCCCTTACAGTGTGCTGCCTGTAAGGTAATGGCGGATTCTCCCCCTTGTTGCTCTTTACCTGGTGCGCTGTGTTGGTAGGTGTTCAGGAGGCAGTCTGCCCTGTGGGAGCACCTGCTGCTCCGCGTGGCGAGCCCTGGGGTGGCTCCAAAATACGGATGATAAGACGGGAGATGAGAGGCGCTGATGTGACTTAGGAGCATGGGAGCTGCCTGGCTTCAGTGGGTGCGAGCTGCATCAGTGCTGCTGGGACCAGGCTGCACTACAACGACACGCAGCTCAGCCCAGCTGCTGTCCCAGCACTGGGCCTGGCCGGGCTGTGTCTTCTCGCCCTGCGCAGCCCCAGGCAGGGCCTGCACCCCACCTGCCCGTCCTGGTGGCCCGGGGGTCTCCCGGCACCACTGAGTGCTGCGCGGAGCAGCAGGACGGAGCTGGGGCAGGATCTGCCTGGGAAGTAAGAGAGCGCCGGAGGAGATGGCAGAAGTGGCACATAATGAGCTATAAAAGGATCTGATGTTTCAGCGACAATTTTTTGCTTTTTGTTCGGTGCCGAATGTTGGATTAGGCTTTTTTCCAGTTAATTTTCAGCCGTTTGAAACACAAGCTGTTTTAGTGGGATTTTGCCTTCCCTCTCCCAGTAGATGGCAATGCAGTCTGCCCAGTGCGCACTGAGCCGCTAACCTGTCAGGAGCTGCTGCATTTTTCCGGGGTATTTTCCTCTTTTTTTTTTCTTTTTTTTTTTTTTCTCCCTTCATCATTAAATACCAACTGATGGTTATAAATAAGAATGCTGCTTTTTCTCCTTATTTGCTGATCTGGAAAGACCTGATTTCTTGCAGTGGTTTCCTCTAGCCTGGTTAAATGTCCCTTTCAAATGTGGGATGGCATTGTGATTCAGCTTAAACACACATATATGGAAATACAATGAACTTCCAAAACCCGAGCTGCCTTTTGTCTCAGTGCGCTTCCCGACACGGCTCTTCACACATCCACCTATGGACCACGTTCAAAATTCAATTTACTGTGGAGGTTTTGGCATTCGGAAAGTTGTTTTTTTGTGACAATGTCCCCACAACTTCACAAGCATTCACTTTAAAATTATTTTCCTCGAGGACTGTGGGGAAAGCAGTTGGATTTGCACCAAAACACAGAGGTGGCTGGCAAAAAAAAAGCAATCTGGTATTAATTGTCCACGTGGCTGGTGACACAGCCCTGGCTTTGAGATGTGAGATGCGGCAGGGCAGGGCAGGCGTGCGGTGCGTCTGTGGGAGCGGCGGATGCTCCAGCATTTATATTTCTGCCTCAAATATTTGTGTTTGTTTTTCACGGGCTTTGTTAATTCCTCAGGGAGCCATTAATGCAGCCGAAATAACACGAGATCTGATGTTCTCCTGGTATTTCAGTATTTCAGCTCCTAGCTGGAAGTACCAGGAGAGCACCAGATCTCGCGTTATTTTGGCCCGGTAAAGAGCTCCCCGGGGAATTTTTAAAAAGCCCATAAAATACATAAACACAAATATGGAGATATCCAGGTTCCTGCAGAACCTGCACGGCCGGCCGTCTGCGGAGGACATCCGTCAGCAGCTCCGCGTCCCTCCGCGCTGCTCTTTGTCAGTGAATGAAATCGCTTCTTTCTCTCTAAAAGTGACGCGGGAGCACCGGACCCGTGTAGGTAACGGTGATTGTGGAGGAGAAATCTGCAGTACTCCCACGGGCAGAGTGCTTTTCCTAATCTGCTCTTTCTGTTTCATTTTGAGAAACGTATCCGTAATGCAGATATTTTTAATTTTTGCTTCCAATATAAGATCCATTGTATATTTTTAGTTGGAGCCGGTTAATTGTTTAATCAAGTAAATGGTTTCTTTGCCTCTTAGCTAAAACGAGATAACATCCCGGTGTCGGGATTAAGTTTTCATCTGTATCAGCTGGCTTAAAAATACTGAACTTGATTCGTTTTGAATTAACTGAGTCTTATTTTATTTTTTTTCAATATCACCTATCACCATAGTAACCACGAGCTGTCAGTTCCGTTTCTGACATTTTTCTCATTTGGTAAGATTTCAGAATTGCCATCCTCCCTGCCAACATGTCACGAACAAGGAAAAAAAAAATTGCATGAAAAATCTAATGGGTGTCTGGTCTGATTGTCCTCACTCGTGGCAGGAAAGACAAAAACTGATGAATTGTGAAATGTATTCAGAGGGATTCAAGAAAAGCAAGTGTCGCGGACCCCCTCCTCGCCAACACCTCCTCGTTTTCGTCTTGTTATGCTTGATGCACCATACATGCCTGCCCTGACACTGGGGGTTGTAGAAATTTAAGATTAACAGTCTTTACATTCACCTCGCTGATCCCCGATCCTTAAAGTCGTCATTAAAAATAAAGTTGCAGCTCCTGTTTAGCGCTGTTTGGCACCGCCGATACGATTTTAACACCTTCAGATTTGCAACAAAACACTGCCGATGTCTGAAGGCAGCAGGCAGTTCTGCATTTCTGTGCCAGATTGCTATATTTTAGCTGCATTTAAAAGAAACCATCGAACAGGTCAATAAGTACTAAAACGAAAAAAAATTGGGGGTCTCTCACTGGGCTGCATTCGTATTAATGTGGAGAAGGATGGCACATAGCAACACTGTCCTTTTCTGTTTATTTCTTCAATTGTTTTAACTGCAGAAAAAAATGTAAATTTCAGAAGAAATGGAATTGTGCTCAGCAAGCAGTACGTGTGCTTTCTGAATGAAAAACAATAGCAGCAAGACACCCGAGTGCCGATATTGCAGAGCGAGCAGGAGGGACACTGCTTGTTTACTTGAGGCAAAGCAAACAAAATCTGCAGAAAAAAATGTACGTAGTTATAATTTTTTTGGGGCAGGATTTTCTGCCCATGGACACACAGAGGCAGGCAGGCAGCGCGCTCTGATTCCGTAGGTATCAAACAAAGATACCCCTCTGCCACATGCGGCCGCGTGTGTGCGGGGAGCACCTTGGTGTGCTTTCCGAGGGGTTGTTTGGGGCTCCATCAATCTGTTTTTTCTGACCGGCTCTGAATTCAGGCTCAGCAGCAGGAACTCATTTCAGAAACATAAAACTGATTTGATAAGCAGCTGCAGCGCTCCGTTCCCTTTTACTAACGGGTGGACAACCCCGTGATTTTCAGAGCTCAGCTCAGAGCCGTTTGTGCTTCAGATTTCACATTCGGCGGCTCCAGCACCTCAACAAACGGGCACGGCCCAATGAAAATAATTGAAACAATACTGTAGCATTGCAACCGCTAAGGCACGTTTTTAGGAATTTTTATTTGCAAGTACAGACCCTCAGTGATCCTGCATTTATATGGAAGAGGAATAAAAACACAGAGCATGTAGCTATTTCCAAGGAAAAATGCATTCGCATTACAAAATCCAAACCTGCTTATTTGCACGTGCTTTTTCTTCTGCCAAATTGCAGATTAAGCTTTTCGGAGTCGGTATTTTTGATTGTTGAGATATGGCTGAGAACTGCTGTCCGAGCAGCAGCGGGCTGAGCTCGGCGCAGGGCTGTGGGTGCTCTGACAGCACTGCTCGGCTCTGCGAGCTGCCGCTGCGGCTCAGGCAAATGCTTTTCTTGCTCCAACTTCTTTCTAATCAGACATTTCGGGTACGGATAATGCTTAAACCTTTCCTTGTTGCTAGAATAAAAAATCCTTAGAAATAACTTGAAAATGGTCCAATTTTGCTACAAATTTCAGACGTGTATTTTGCCAACTGTATTTTAAAATAGTGATATAATTGGAGCTCGTGAAATAAATGCAGTGGGAAAGTGAAACTCCTTTAATGATAAATAACATTGTTTTATATAATATTTGAAATGAAACGGTGTAAACAAAACGCACCTGAACGTCTGCGTGGTTTGTAAGATTTATAACAATAATCAGCAGAGCGCTGCAGCGTTGTTTGCACCTTGCGTGCCCTAAAGCCATGGGATCGCTCGGTTAATTGTATAAATTCCACGCACTATGGAAAATCCTGATGTATCATTTATATTCAGCTATGTCAGGTATATAAATATTAAAATATATTGGCCAAAAATGGCTGATTATCCCTCAAACATTTCATGATAAATCTTATCTTTTTATGGTGCTGAGGGTGGGGACGGAGGGGGGCAGCCTGAATATTTCATGTTATTTGGAAATATTCTTTAAACAACCCAGATATATTATTAATGTTTTAGAACCGCTTTAAAAATCCTGCAGCTCGTATAGGACGAAGACGGTTCAGTACCTGAAGAAAAAGTGAATTTCTATGCAAAACACAGCAGCGGAGGGGCTGAAGCTATTTATTCAGCACACAATGTGTACGGTTGGTGGGGGCTCCGTGCTGCTGTCCCTGTGTAAAACGAAGGTGACGGTCCGTGCCGCGTGGTCCCCCTGCCGTGGGCAGCGCAGCGACACTGAAACGCCTGTGTGTATGGCAGCAGGTTTTGTTCTTTGCCTGCGCTCTGATTTAGGAGACGTGCTGCTATCCACGCTCACTGCATTGCTGTGTGGGCACCGACGCAGCATTTCTTGCCACGAAAAATATTTTTTAGATTTCAGATGTGCACATGTTGCTGTACATTCAGCGCTCGGCACCCGACCTACACGTGTGCCGTGGAACAATGCAGGTGCACAGCGAAGAAAATACTGTTATGGGTATTTTCTGCAACTATCACGCGTGTTTAAATGAATATCTGAATGGGGAGTTGGCAGCAGCCGTACCCAGAGAGGAGGAGATGTGGGAGCAGGTCCTGCACGGGAGCGGGGCTGGGAGGAACGGCATGAAGCGGTGACGAGCAGTGACAGGGAGGCTCGGGGTGTGGGAGATATTCTGGTCGTTTGATTCTTAGAACTCAGTCGGGGTTAAATTGGAATCCAGACATCAAAGAATTCTTCCACCAGACCCAAATTTTGTCTGTATAATTTTTTTCTTACAGTTGTCATGATTTTAGCTAATTTCACAGTGCAAAATTTTTTGCTGTTTGAAGTATTTCCCTAAATATACCTATAATGTGGCAGTGGGATAAATTCTTTGCACGCAGCGCGTTTCTCTGATGGCCGCAGACAGGCAGCTGTGCGCCCGCAGATGGAGGAAACCCTTCGGCTCGACAGAGGCTCTGCACACCCCGCATGTGCTGCACACCACCGTAAGCCTTAAATTCTAAGGGAGGGAAGGCCGGGCGCTTCCAAATAGCAACGCCCTTCTTTCTTTTTTCTTTTTTTTTTTTTTTGCCCCCGACTGTTGTGTCTGAAAATGCTGGAAGCGTGCGGCGCTGCATATTTGGTGGGTTTGCAGATTTCTGTGATTTTTATCTGAAGGTCAGGGCTGGGGAAATACATCAGGTTGCGATTTGGGATGTTTGCCATTTGCCATTTAGCCTCGCTCCTTCTTATCAGATCACTTTGGAACACGGGCCCAATAAAGCAGGGAGCTGTTAGGGAAAGGAGGAATAAATATCGTTCTGCTTTTATGGAGTCTCCTCATGTTACACAGCAGGCAATGTCGAATGTATTTCTTTAAGTTCGCCTTCTTGCTTTGAAATTGTTGCGGTAGGTAGAAAAAATAAACGGTGGCTGTTTAGAGTTGCACCAGCTATTTGCATACATTCACGTATACCTTAATTTTTTTTAATGAAAAAATGATTTCTTTTTCCACCTTTGGAAAAAAGAAAAAAGAAAAAGTTGTAGGTAGAATGCACAAGAAGGAAAGGACAGGAGGCGAAGCGCAGTGCGCTGGGTGGGGATCCCACTGCTGCCCCGTGCCCGGCCTCAGCCACCGCACGGCAGGATGGGGCGGCAAGGGAACACCTGCACCCACAGCACTGCGTGTTTGGCCAGAGCAGCAGTGCGGTGACAGCGCCCGGCTGTGAGGGCAGGAGTGCCCCAGTCACGTCGGGATGGTGTGCGGGGCTCCTGCACGTGGTGTGCAGAGGGCGGCCACGGCCCCTTGGCCGGGCAATGCCTTCCAGCAGCGCGATACCCGGAGTGCGATGCCCACAGCGTGGTGCCCATAGCACGCAGCCCGTAGCACGCAGCCCGTAGCATGCTGCCCACCATATGGTGCCTGCAGTTCGATGCCCGTAGCACTGTGCCCCCGGCTGGATGCTCAGAGCGTGCTGCCCACAGCGTGCTGCCCCAGGCCGATGCCCGCAGCACTGAGCCCGTGGCACACAGAGCAGCCCCAGCCTGCAGGTAGCTCTGGCTGTGGCAGACACTTCCCTTGGCACGAAGCCTCCAGCTGTGGTCGCAGCACGTCCCGTTGCCACGTGGCTCAGCACGGCCGGCACACGGAGTTTATTTCTGCCCCTGACCCGGTGGGGGGGGGAGGGGGCTGACGGCCAGCGCCATCTCCACACAAACATCATTTTGTTATTTTAATATTTTTAGAGGAAAGCACTTTACCTCTGCGCCGATACCTTTTTGTATTTTATTATTTTGTTGCTAATTTACTTAACCATTAGCAAATTAAGGTGGATTACTGCTTGGATGCATTAAAAGCACCAAGGAGTTGCGGTCCTTGTGGCTATTTCGGGCAATGTCATAAGCACACTCTTTTTTTTATTGTCCTCCCAGGGAGCAGAATTTGAACTTAATATTCCATGAAATAAGCCATTGTAATCACGTTGGGTTAATAGAAGAAGTAAAAGTGCCTCTCCTCTCACAAGACATTAGAGCAAGGCTGCATTATTAAAGTTTTCTTGCGGACAGGCGGTTTAAAATATATCCTCGGTGGCTGACGCAAGTCTTTTCAGTGGGGATGACAGCTTTTCAGATCTTAATAGGCTGTTCATTTCTGGCCTACGAGTTTTCAGCATTTCTTCTTTTCAAGCCGGGCTGTGACATGATGGCTAAAAACTGACATAAAGAAGTGCCATGTACTGTGAAAACCTTTATTCGCTAAGAGGCTCCATGTAAATTGGTGTCAATAAGCAAACAATTAGAACTTTAAAAAATTGGTGGTTTAAATCCCTTTTCTCCTTAATCGTTTGACCTAAAAATCTCTCCTTTATTTTTCCCTTCCTCGGATGCGGTGCATATAAAACAGTGACAAAGTGTTTGGCGAGTTAAAGTGGATCAGATCTTTGTTCCCAGTCGGCAGACGGCCCTTGGCAGCGCTGGGTTTGTCGCAGGGACTTTTCTCTCAGAAACGAGGTTTGTGGTGAGCTGAGCCCCAGGTGAGCGGCGCTGGGGAGGACGGTGCTGCATTCTCTGCCCAGTCCTGATTTTCCCCTCGCACAGATTGCCTCAGTGCGCCTTCGGGAGCGCCAGCCTCCAGCAGCAGCACTTCTGGGAGCTCAGCTAGTGCCAAGAAATTCGGCGTTGCTGTTCGTGTTTTCTGGGGATCGTTTACTTGAATTATTCGCAGGAAAGATTTTCCTTTTCTGTGTCATTAGATGAAGAAACACAGCAATGCTCAACGCTTCTCCTCCCATATTGCTTCGCGCAGAAAAAAATGTCCAGAAGAGCTTTTTGTCTCTCTTTTAATTTATGATTTCTCCTTTTCCTTTTATAACTCTTCTCCTTTTCTCTCTCGCTCCTCTTTATGCATCCTGCCTTCATCTGAACAAGGAGATGAATAGCGCACGGCCGGCTGCAGGGCTGGCTGCAGGCGCTGCTTTGTTGGAGGTGCCCTGGGCCCCACTGCTGCTGGCTCGGCGCGCTCCATGCCCGCGGTTGGGGAGCACCGCTGTGCCTGCATGCTGACAGCGTGTCCCCACGTGGCATTTCGGTGTCCACACGTGGCAGGGAGGTGTCCCCATGTGGCATTTCAGTGTCCCCATGTGGCATTTCGGTGTCCCCGTGTGGCAGGTCAGTGTCTCCACATAAATTTCAGTGTCCCCACGTGGCTGCTCAGTGTCCCATGTGGCAGCTCAGTGTCCCCACATGGAATTTCGATGTCCCCACATGGCAGCTCATTGTCTCCATATGGCATTTTGGTGTCCCCACGTGGCCGCTCAGTGTCCCCATGTGGCAGCTGGGCGTCCCCAGGTGACAGCTCGGGGTGCTTTGGGGGTGCGGGTGCAGGTGCTGCGCTCACCCCTTGCCTGCAGAGCTGCCACGTCAGGTGCCGGCGCTTTGGGCACCTTTAGCTGATTTTCTGCAGTGGTTGTTGGTGCTTGGGGCGTTCCCTCCTGCAGTGCTGCCCTGGCTCCACTTGTGCTTTGTGTTCTGGAATTTGCCACAGGCTCAGCAGGGAGTGCTGCCGAGCGAGGAAGCACCGCGCGCCCCGGTGTGAGAACAGCGAAGCAAAAACGCGAAGTGTGCGAGAAATATATTTAGCACAATGAGTCTGGCATGACGCGCTATTTTATCTGAGTGGTTTTTTCATGATCCCCTTTTAAAATAATCTTCTCAAGTGACAGCTCTGCCTAAATGCAGTTACAAAAAATGTTAAATGCACCTCCTCAAACGATACTGCTCCAAATTTCAGTACGAGTGATGCAACTGCAGGTGGAAAGAGGAAATGTGCATCTGCAGTGTTTGTGGGGTGTCTGTTTCCTGTGCCTTCCAAACTATTACTGCCAATAAGTAATTACTTTTTAGATAGTAATTATTTTTTTCTAATAACAGTAGTATCACTGGTCTGAATTAAAATATTGGCGTAGTTCTAAATGTTCATCTGCCACATAGGGTAGGAATTTTATCTGAAGAAAATTGTATGTAATGCTTCGCAAAACAATGAGGACGGACCAGCGTGGGTTCCAAAGCTGGACCGCGTGGGAGGTGGGGAACACAGGGTGGATTTGCAGCAGTGCTGCTCAGCGCCCATCCCCAGCGCTCCGCACAGCTGCATGTCCCCTCCCTGGGGCTCAGCAGTGCTGTGGGCGGTGTGCTGGCACAGAGATGGGACTTGGAGGGAGCGGGGCAGCTCCAGCCTTGGGATGAACCAGTGAGTGGAGCAGAGCTGTGCGCAGGACATGGAGGTGTTCAGGGACCGTGGAGATGTGGCACTGAGGGATGTGGTTATGGGCATTATGGGATGGGTTGGGGTTGGGCGTGGGGATTGCAGAGGTATTTTCCAACCTGAATGATTCTATGATTCTGTGACCACAGGACGTAATGACAGAGGAACCCGTACTAACTACACTTGGTCTAAATACACCTCAGGTTCTTTCTGTGCTGGAAAAAGCTTTTTTTGTTCCTTCACACTTTGTTTTCCCATCTGTGGTGTGAGGGAGCCCTGTGCTCCTGCTCCCTGTCCTTGGGCATGGCTTCACATGGTGAGATGGGAGCATGCAGAGCAATGTGATGGGTTTCTACAGGGCAGCTCACTTCAGTAACAAAGAGTGGCAAAGCCCACGCATCCTGAAGAAGGGTGTAAAATGAGAAGGACAGTAAATGGTGAAAGAATACGTTTTGAAACTGTTTGCTATTTAAATTGAAAAAAGCATTAAGTTTAAAGATTCAAGCCAAGATGCCTGCATGGAGACCTGCTACTAGGCCAGAAAGTTCATTGACTGTATCCCAGTCCTTGTGCTTCATAACCCATAGGAGGCGTCTAACAAAGCCCTGAGGAGTGCTGCTGGAGCTGTGGCCAGCGGGGGTGATTGCCCTCTGCTCCCCAGTGTGACGTGTCACCTCCCACCGCTCCCCACTGATAACCTTTCTGTACAATTAGAATGCTGGCTCCTTGCTCTTCGTGTCCTGGTTAAAGCAGTACTGGTGACTCCAGGAGCTATTTCTTTGAGAAAATGTGAGTGTTTGAACTTGTTTGTGTGCTGCAGTAAGGAAGGAGCCAGGAAAGCTGCAGGTCCTGATAAAGAAAAGGGCTGATTGTTGCCCGTAATTTATAAAAAGTCCGTGACAAATGGTTATCATCATTTTATAAACTTTGAAAGCGGATGGATGTGAGAAGTGTGTCAGCCTGGACCCGTGTGCTGGGCTGCTGCATTTCGTATCACTTCCAATGATCTCCATGAAAACTATATTCAAAGGCTGTTTAATTCTGAGCTTTCATGCCGGTCTGCCTTGAAGACAATAGAGGCTGAACATCAAATAGACTCCAGCTCTGTTCAGAACCCGTATTTCTTTCTTTTAAACAAAGATATAAGTGAGATCCACCTATGAAGGCTTTAATGGGCCCGGGAGGGCTGCGGCGGATGGGAGATCCTTTCTGTGCGTGCGATACTTCCGCACAGGACATGCATTGCAGCCTCAACTAATTTCCTGACAGGTAGTGAATTTCAGAGCTGCCTTTAAGGGTTTCTCCCAAAGTTTGTGGTAAAAGGCTCGGAACAATACAAGTGCCATTAAGTAATTAAAAATAATGCAGCAAAGGCTTTTTTCATGTGCGCGAAATAAAGCAGCAAGCATTTACTTCCCTAACATTTCTGGGAATCGCTGACAGCCGTAACAGGGCTGCTTGGGGCATAAGGGTGACGCTGAAAGTATATTTCAAAAAATTATACCACTGATTTCTGACGATTTTCTGTAGCTTGGTAATTACGCAACATTTGGCAATTTAAACAATTATTGGTGTTTTTCCTTTTAAAGCAGCGGACAATGAGCCGTCACCGCTGCCTGCACAGGCGGCTGTCCTGACCTCGGACTTGCGTGTGCATCGTGCAATATTTTTCAGTAATCAAAGCAATGTCTTTAAATAAAAGTGAAAAGTTATGTGACCTTGACTGTCAGACTCAATTTAGGCTCTGCCACAACACTTTGCTTTTTATTTTTTAAATTAGCTGTTGCCATCTTTTACAATTTGTTTATAGGCTGAAAGAGCCGCACCAAATGTAGAGTATCAATGGGCAGTTTATGGTTGTTGCTTATCCACAAACGTGGTCAGTTTTAATAGCCTTGAATTCACTCAGGTGCTTTTTTTTCTCCTTTAATCCCTCCACTTAGGTAATGCCTCGATTAATTCCGATTAGTTTTAAGGTTTTTTTTTAAACTTTGGGGCTGTGTTTGCCCCGCTCTTCTGATTCTCTCGTTACAGATTTTTGCACAGCACATAATTAAGAGATGCATAAGTTAATATTTACCCCTGTGCTACACTTATCACACCACTTTGTTTCCTGGCTGTTTTGCTGCACGTTAGGAGCAGTCAGGAAAAGGAATTGCACTTCAGCCCGGAGGATTTTCCCTGGGCATCTGCTGGGGCCGGGGAATCAAGCAGACGTGGTGCGTTACCAGAACACAGCAGCGGCGCACGGTTTGGAGGCTTCGGGCTGCAGCTCCCTTCCCAAGGCCACCCTCGTGGTGGCTATCCCTTTGGGTACCTATGCAGGTATGGGGGTCGGCTCTTTCCTTCCTGTAACTTTGCTGCCAAAGCCATACAATTTTCCTGTTCTTTATGGCTGCAAGTAGGTCACGGGCATTTCCAGAGACACTGGTGAGCCCCTCTTCTCTCTGATTTTTGTGTTCTCATAAGCTGCATTTTGGAAGCGTATGTAAAACAGGACTGAAAATAGTCTTTTAAATGTCAGCAGCCCTGTAGCATCTCAGGCAAGCTGCTCTGTTTGGCTCTTTGGAGCAGATCATGCTACTGAATGCAAAGCGAGTACAGCAGATGCAGGTTGGAGTGCAGCTATGCGCCGTTCGGTGGAATGCTGCTGGCACATGGGAAGCTGCTTGCTGCTGCTGCTGAAGATGGAATATGATAAGGAAAGGCTTCTAATCACGTAAAATACAAGATCTAAGTATAATTTTAAAATTAAGAAAGAGGAAAATCATATGGAAAAGTACAGACAGGATTACCTGAGCGTTTGCTCAACACTGTAAGACCAGATCCCAACTGGAGGGAGGATGATGGTGTGGGCAGCACCCCAGAGCTGCTGCCGAGCTAACCGACCAGATAGACATGGATAGTTTTGCCCTTTGTACTTCCACAGCATTGTTACATTAAATGCTTACTGGTAAGTATTTCAGGCTGCATAGCGTTGGTCGTGTTCCACACAAGTCTTCTGCTACCAAAAATCATAATTAGATCATTTGAGTTAGTTTTATTTTTGTACTTCTTATTAGCGCAGAACTGTTATAGTCCACTTGAATAAAACCAGCAAATTAACATGGATTAAAGTACATCTCTAAAAGCTTTAACCCAGCCTACATGTGAGACAGTGGGCCCCCAATTATGTTATGGTGGTACAGCAGCACAGTGCAGATTGCTCACTCACAACACGGTGCTGTTTGGAGACATCGTTATTTCCTTTTGAAACAGCACTTTTTAAATGCAGAAGGAGATGGCCAGGCTTGGGCAGGAACCTCCTGCTTCCATTAGATCGTCTCAAATAGCACATCTGGAATAAAATCTGCAGTGAAATGTGTCACCAGGATATCTTACTCCTGGTGAGGACTTCCCATGCCGCTGGGCTGCTGCTTGCCTTTTTCCTTCTATTTTTCCCAGGTCTCAATCACGTAATGCTAACGCTGCAGGCATGCGCTGGGCTCGCTCTGCTCGACTGCTACGGCATGAAAGTGTGCGCAGCGGTTCATAATGCAAGGGGACAGGCACCGTTGGGCTGCCTCATCCTCTTCTGAACATATTCTATCCCTGTATTATTGTATCAAACATGTGTTTTAATACAATACCACAGGAAACTAAGGGCCCTATTCAAAGATTACGTGCACCCCATGGAAGGGTACTTTTCATGTACTGGAAGTCTGATTTAAAAAAAAACAGCCCTACGTGACTCTTCCATAGGCTGGAACTTACACAAACGGGTAGTTCTTGAGGTCTCCTGCATTAGTACCTGCTCCTTTGACATGCCTGGCACCAGCCCGACAGGATCTCATTGTGGCATTTTTATTAAGAAAGAGGATGCTGATTCTTTTTTCTCTGTCAGCTGCTGAAATAAGAAGGTTTTAAGAACAAAGGAAAAACTTGTGCCAAGGAGAGGCACAAGAGGATTATCGCTCCCTAAAGAAGGGGGACGTCCCACATACCGAAAGCCCGGCTGGCCTAATGAGCTGGCAGATTCTTCCAAGGCCGGTAAATATTTTTCGGGAGGAGTGCATGTGGGTGCCATCTCTACTCATTTATTCTTCAAGCTGTAGTGCTGCACATTTTGGGATTCAGTATATTGCATTTTAAAACTAATGATGCATTCGTTCTCAGAGCAAATCTTATTTCTAAGCCCTAATTTAATAGAATTAAACTCTAAGCTGAATTGGTTTTATGAGATAAAACTCTGAGGTTGATAACTGCATTTAGGAATAGTTCAGGTATTGAGTTTCTAATTTGCTTCCCGAGCATGGAAATCCCTCAGATAGTCAATATTGACGACCTGTAATTGGTAGGAGAGGGTCTTGTGGCCGAGAGCCGCTCGGTGTGGGCGCTGCCGCAGCCCCAGTGCCGTCAGCACGGCACGGCACAGTGCTTGGTGCCACCTCCCTGCGGCCGCAGCCGCTGCCCGCTCCTGGCGATCCGTCCGGCACGTGTGTTGTCAGCGCCTGGTTGCTGCTGTGGTACAGCGCCGTTTCAGCCGGCCTTGTTGCGCTTCACTTTTCCTAACGAGAATCTGAAATGTTGTGCTTGTCGTAGCGGAGGCTGCTCATAGAAGAGTGAAGCGGAATCGGGAGCGATACTGACGGTGGCACAGGAGAGGAGGTGCTCCTCCTTTGCACATGGAGTTTCACTGCTGATGGTTGGTGTTTATTTGATTTTGTTTTCATTTATCTTACATAATTTTACTTTCCCACCTGAAGAAATCACAGTTAGTATTCTCGTGAAAAGTTTGTGCGTGTCTCCATATACATGTCTCCTGGGGCAATTTTATTACACTTCATTAGCTCTCTGAGATGTGAATAGTGGGTGGTTCTGCATAGAAATTGGATATCAAGCCTGTCAAGTTCCAAAAATAAATAAAAGCAAAGAGTTGTGCTATTAAAAACAAAAAGGGGGTAGGGAGAGAAAATAACCTAGTTTTTATTGTGGCTGCTTAATGAAAAAGTTTGTTTTTACCCTAATGCCTAATGATGCAAAGCATCAGGAGGAGACTCGCCGTACAGTTTGTCTCCCTCATTAGGTTAATGAGATTTTTATTGCAGTTTTTCCCAACTTGCTTCTGTTGCTCCAGGTGTCTTCCCTGCCTTTACAACCTGCTGCATAATATTAAACTAAGTGGAAAACAAAAACGTGGGTGTTTTATCAGGTCTGCAGTCTCACAAGCTGGGTGCTGGAGGAGCAGCTCCCTTGTGCTGCTGGATGGTGCTGGCCAGCTGTGGCTGCTGGTAGCCAGTGACACCAGCACTGCCCCACACCCTCCAGGCTGCCTGCAGGGTGTCTGGGCCAATTCTTGCACCTGGGTCCCCGATTTTGGGCAGAAATCTGGGGCTGGCCATGGGGGTGGCCCTGGTCAGGGCTGGCAGCAGGTCAGAGGCGCTGCAGAGCGTGTCCCTGTTGTGCCTCCAGGGCGTTATGTACGGCGCTCCATGATGCACGTGAGTTACACATCCCGCCCTTTGGTGAAATGTCCGATTTTGGTAATTTCATGAAATGGGTGGGAATCAGAAGGTGGTGTTATGTGGAGTGGCTGTAGATGGCTTCTGACCTTCATGACCATCTGGTGGTGGGATCCAGGCTGGGTGGTGCTGTGCTGCCTGCTCCCCCATCTCAGCTTTCAGAGCTGGCATCCCTGCGCACCGCTGCCTGCTGCAGTCACCGCTTTCTGCTTCTCATGGCTGTGATTCAGCAGAGCGCCCCTAATGCAGGGTTTCACTGTTGTTCTGAGCAGCGATACAAGCTGTTTTGTGAAATGCCTGAAAATTTTAGTCATCTGGTGAAATAACTGGTTTTGAAATAGGAGTGCAGCATGCACGGAGTGGCGGTCGGGCGGCAGAACCAACAGGCAGCTCTGTCCTCCTGCGGCCGATGCACCTTCTGTTCTGCATTCTCTCAGATTAAAGTTTCTTCTCCCTAAAAATGTTACAAAGTCTGCATTTAGCTATAAACCGTTGCAAATGATAAACAAATCAATATTTGTTAATGTTATGATGCACTCACATCTATCAGATAGGCATGGAATGATTTATAGAGTACAGCATTTCAGGGCTGACCCTTGCAGGTCTCAGAAAGCACTTAAAAAATAAATTTACCCTGGCCTCTCTCACCCCATTTCAAAAAGGGTGACAAAGATGAAGTAATTTATAAGTCACACTTTTATTAATGCTTTTAACTTTCATATACTTGGCTTCCTTGCCCTCTGCGCAGCTAAGTGCAGCTCGTGGTCGAATGGTAACCTTCGGCGCTTTGAGGGGGGTTTCCTACAAATGATCAACTCATAAATAGGTGCTGTGCTCCGCATTATCCTGCCATAAATTCACAGGACCTTTCAAGTACATCAAGAAAGAGCAACTTGAACTAGGCGCTTTGCGCTCGAGTTTACAGACTAATGCAGTACTAATGAGCAGCTGGGCAAAGGGTTTCCAGAGCATGTCTAATGCTTTGTGCTGTGATCCTGTGTGTGCTCCCGGCTGCAGCGGCCCCAGGGGCAGAGGGAGGTGGGCACACAGCCCGTCGGTGGTGGCCCTCTGCCTCCTGCGTGCGGCGCGGTGCTAATGCTGAGCTCGTGGGCAGTGCGGGGAATGCTGATAGAACGGACCGTGTGAAGTAATTATTGCCCCTCTTGTTACAGATACTGTCAGGAAAAGTTGGTGTGAAAGAGAACAGTGCACGGATACACTTCAGGTTACTTTCCACGGTGATCTCCTGTTGCTGGCTTTAGCACCGCAGTGCTGCTGCTGGAACTCTCAGCATTCCTGGCACTGCCCACTGTCGCTTACAGAACCTTTTCTGTACATAACTGCGTGCTCAGGGAAGAGCTGTGTGCTGATGCTCATTTGAATTAAAAGCATGTATTCTGGCACAGATGGAAAAACCAAATAGCGGCAGAACTCCCCACAGATAGCTTCTGAGCATGGCTGGCCTATGCTCCTTTCTGGCTTCTCACAGAGTAGCCACTGTCCCCTGCATAGATAACAGTAAAATAAAGGAATTGCTTAGATTCTGCTCTTCAAAGTTAGTAGCAAATTTAAGCAAAGTGAGGAGCCTGTGTGCCTGGAAGGGCACCCCTACGAGTGGAACAACCTGCTTACACATCAGTGTCCGCCCCCCACTCCCAGCAGTGCCCGTGCCCTGCTGCCACGAGGTGCCTGGGGACCGTCAGGGCCATGCGTTATGTGAGATGAAGGGCATGGGGCAATGGACGTAGTCTGAAACACGAGACATCCCACTTCAAAAAGGAGAACCTTTTTTGCTGTGAAGGTAGCCAGGCACTGGCAAGGTTGCTTGGAGAGGTGGAGGAGTCTCCATCCTTAGGGATATTCCAACCCAGCTGAGCATGACCCTGAGCAACCTGCTGCAGGTGGCTTAGCCTGAGCAGGGGACTTGGGCCAGACAACCCCCAGACATACCTTCCGGCCTCAGCTCTGTGGTTCTGTAATGAAGCCTCTACAGGGTGTTTTCAGTTGAGTTGATTTATTCCAAGAAAATATAGCTATTTCCAACTGGAAGTGTCATTAGGACTAGAGGAGAAAAAATGCTTTATTCAGCAGCAGATGAGTGACGCATAGAGCAACCCACTCTCTGCTAGATCTTCTGAGAGCTGACGGTTGGCCATTGATGTAATACATCTAATTATGAGAGATGAGGAAAGAGAAAAGTGATAAAGACAAGAATAGCTTGCTATTTTTCAGGAAGTAAAGAAGAATCACACTTTACGTTTCTGTTGTACACTTCTGATGTTTGAATCCTATCCATAAAAGAGCTCATTTTGGATTTTGCATTTCTGGAGTTTAGTGATTCCTTTGGCTTTATTGCTGCTCCTGCTGCTAGGTCTGTTAGAACAGAGGCCCACGTGCAGCTCCTTTCCTGCTGGCTGACGAGACAAGCATCAGCTGCTGGAGCACAACAGTTGATGGGATCAATATTACCTGATGCTACACAGGAGCAGGTCCTCAAGCAATTTATCAGGAAGGTCATTTGGATAAGAGGGAGGGAATAAAAGTAAGGATTGAGCAGTTATAACTGCTTAGCATGAATAGTACTGCACCAGCAGAGAGGGTGAGCTGTGCTGACACAAGCAAGGTATGTTTGGATTTTTATCTCTTGTTGCTCTCCACAGTTCTTTCTTATGAAATATCTTTATGTAGCACAGGTCATTTAAACATTAAAGGTGTTGCTGTTCTTAAGTTCTGTAAACTGGTTCATTCTCAGCCTGGCTGTCTTGGACCCATGTTATGGAGTGCTGGAAGTATCGCCTTGTGAGCAATTGGTGCCTTTGGCAGTTGTGGAAGGCTTCTTGGGGGGGCCCATAGCTGTGACTTGAGATTTCTTATGCCTTGTGCTAGTGAAAGACCATACCTCAGTCTTCACTGCTTGATGAATAATGATACGAAGTCCCTGTAAAACAATCATTTTGTCTTCTCCTCTTCCCCACTGTGCAAGTAAGAAACTTATTTTTCTAATATGGATTCTGCATGTGCTGCCTGCAATTAAACTCGTGTGCTCAGGTGCTGTTAGCACCTGGTGGCTGTGAGGAGCTGCCTTGAACCAGTGTAACCTGGACCTCTCCAGGCTGAGTGAGCAGTGGAGTAGTATGGTTTTGGGTATATGATGTGATTGAAATATGCTTTCCTTTGGCTTGAAAAGAACTTGTCTTTGCACATGAGGCTTTCATTGTTAGCATAGTGGAACCACTGCTGGACATTGACTTAATTGAGGAGAAACAATTGCTTTAGGAGGCTAGGTCTTATTTTTAAAAGAAAATCTTCCATGAAAAGCTGCGTGCAACTTATCTACTTAAAAAAGTGTGTCCGTAACAAAATATTTGAAGACTAGGCAACGTGGCCTGGGTAGGAACTATCTGAATACATTGATTGCTTTTTTTTCTGAATCGGAGCCATCTGTCAGTTATGCTAGAAAAAGTTGGGTGAAAAAATGGCTTTTATTTCAGTATAAACGTGTAATGCAGTGTATGGGAAAAGCAAATTCCCTGTATTCAAACCATATGTGTGATCTGAATGTGGGCACTCTCTAGTCTGTTATTAATGAATTTTGTTACCTCTGGGACCAGCTCAGTTGCCTCTGCTGCAGTGTTTGGGGCTGGGGAGAGCTGCTTGGGGCAACACAGGGCTTGTCCCTGACAGCAGGTGGCTTTCTGCTCCTTTTTCAAACAGAACTGGTTTTTCATAGTCACTTTTTTTGCTTTCAAAAAATATAGTCAAAGGAGGGAGGGGAATTGGCTGGCAACCCTGTGAATTACAGAGAATTTGTGATTCTAACACTTTTCTTTTTAGTATTCTGAATGATTTGGCAGCAGTAGGTGTGTAACAGGCTGGTGGGAAACTTTCTCTTCCTAATGAGAAAGTGACAGTGAAGGAATCAATGAACTAGGGCCTTAGAAGTTCCTCTGTGCTCCTGTCCTCCTCTTTCTCCTTCACCCACCTGTGTCACTAGGTTTGATTTACACTGGTGTGAAATTTACATCTTTGCAATGCATGTTGCTACAAGGTCCATGCTTTGCAAATGTTGTAGTCCCCTTCGGTAAAAGAGAAGTGCCTTGGCTGCAGAGGCTCTGTGGCTGCAGCTTATGGAGGAATTGCTGGGTTCTGCCGCATGGGATGCGCTGCTGCCCTGAGCCATGCCGGAGAGCAGTGAGGTGAGCCAAGAAGCATTGAAGATGGTGTGTGCTCTGATGTGTGGCACATCAATCAGGCAGCTCCAGGCTACTGTTTGCATGAAGGTATTTGAACGTATGTATGGCAGTCTGCAGATGGCCATCTACAGGAGCTTTTCCAACTTTTTTTGTCTGTTTTTCTTATGCGAAGAAAAAAAAAAAATAAAAAAGCATAGAGATGAAGTAATGACCCTTAAATCTAAATTTCTTCTGATTTATCTGTTCCAGTCAGCGTGTATCAATACAGTACAAGCCTTGGTATTTTAAAGCTGTCTATTCCAGGAGATCTCAGTCAGTGTAATTCTGCTGTTAATAATTTAAATGATGAAGTAGACTTGGTGAGAACAATAACCGTGAAACAGACGGAACTGTGTGCAGCATAGGGCACAAATCCGTGAAAACTCGAGGCTCTGCTGTTGAGCATCTGAGTGGATTAGCAGCTACATGGGAAGTCCTGCTGTGGGCGGAGGCACAGGCAGCCATTGGGCAGCGGAGGAGCTCCATGAACCCAAGCCAAGACCTCGTTAAAAAACAAAATCAAACCCACCAAAATCAAACAGCAAAGTAAACTCAGTAATAGTAGAAGTTGTCAGCATGTGTGTTTTTGTTCCTGCATTGATTTTTTTCAGTTTTGTTGTGAATCTGCTATTTTGAGAAAATTCTGTTTCCTAGCTATGCTCTTTCTCCCTGTATTCACATACAGGCCCCTCTATTCAGTTTTGCATTCACCGTAGCTGTGGAGCACATGGATAGGGCAAATCTTTTGGTTATGTGACCTGGCACTCTAAATTCCAGTTGCTGCCACCCCCAGTTCCTAAATCAGGAGAGTCTGACTGAAGCCTGGCCAGAGCCAGGAGCTCCTGGACTCAGTTCTCACAACTGCATGTGTTTGCCTGTGTGCTGTAATAAAACGTGCTTACCCTTCCCATGTGCCTCAGCTGAACTGTCTGTAGAAAGTATCCGAGCAATGCTGTTATGCTGTGCATATGCTTGATGAAGAGGGAAAAACGGTTGGTTCTGAGCACCTCCTCTATCTGTTGAGGTCAGAATTAACAGAGGCAGCAAAACCAGATTTTTAATTGCTTCTGTTTGAGTGTTAGGAGCTGAGGAGTTCTGATTAGGGCCAGAAGAGCTGAGAATTCTCATAACAGCTTTTAATGGCACCTGTGTGGCATTATGGAGTCTAATGGAGACAGCAGCATTATGGAACACACAGGTTACTGCTCCTGGAGAAGGGCTGCAGGGACACTCAGTCAGAGATATTGTGGAAATTTGGTATTCTTATTTCCATTTACCTTCTTAAGAGTATTGTGACTATATGAAATCACTACACTTAGGTTGGAAGAGACATTTAGGATCATTATGTAAGTCAAACCATCAGTTTCGTTAGTTGTCCTCTGTATTTAGTATTAAAAGATGATGAGTAGGAGGATCTCTTGACTTCCACCTTCTTCCCCTTCCACCTCACCCATGTGTTTTTTGTCCAAATGTGTTCTTGCATAAGTAGGCTCTGAGCAATTACAAGTTTTCTTTATCCATTTTTGTACATTTTATTGCTTTCCTTTGGACTCTTCGTGATATCCTGATAAGTCCTTTGCTGCATAGTAGCCAAGATTGAGGCAATTATTTGGGGGGGGAGGGGGGAATTTTTTTTTAAAAGCAAGCCTGTTCTATTGGTTTGTGGAGGGTTAATCATAATATTCATAAGAATACATTCTGTGAGTCTTAAAAGGATCAGCTATTGTGCTGGCACTTTTAGCAGCACTGAGCACTGTGCGGATGCTCTGGTTTCCTGGGCAGGTGCCCTGGATTCAGGTCTCGTTGGTCTGAAGCTCACCAGCACCACATCTTGCAGTGCACATTCTCAGGTTCTTTGCTGCCTCGTGAAATAGCTGAGCTGAGCTCCCACAGCCTGTGCCAGGCCATGTCTCCAGCTGCTTGTTAAGGCCTTGCTGTGGGCCCACGGCTCCTGTGGGCAGGGGCCTGCTGGGCCGCTGCTCTGTCCAGGCCTCTCACAGGGCTGGGGCCAATCTGATCTGATGAGATGCTGTTTTTTCTCCTGATTTTCTTTTTTCTTTTCTATTTTCCTGTGAGGATTTGTCAGCTATGTCTGAGATTCCCAGGGGATGTTGGCATCTCTCCGTGTGGAGGCCTATTCCCCTCAGGCCGATGCGTGGGGCCTGTGTCCTCGGGGTGCACAGCCATGGGCTGCTGTGTGCGGCCGCGGGGCCTCGAGGTGTGCTGCTCACGTCTGAGGAAGGATTCTCATTAAGGAGAGAACGTGTCTGGGAGCAGGCTGTGACTTCATACACAGGTAACTATTGCACTGTTCCGAGGTGCCAAGGCGCGCAAGGCTGGCTGTTGGTGTTCGCCCTTACTTATCTGCAGAACAATGGATGGTAACTAAAACCATACTGCCTTCTGATGTTGTCTCTTTACTGTGTGTCCCCCTGCTCCTGAGGTGGGTACAAGTTGTTTCTTTGGCTCCTGCCGTGTGTCAGGGCCCACTCTTGTCAGAGGGCTGTTTGGTTTTTGCATCGTGGCTGCCCAAAGCAGGGACAGGTGTTTATGTAGTGCTGCTTGCTTCTCCTATCAAAAGAGCAGAGAACAGTGCTTGTATGGCTGCAGCGTGAAGGTAGTGGTGCTGCTCCGTGTGTTTGTTTGCTGATAGGCTGTGATCAGCTGGAAGCACTCTGTGAGACTCCAGAAAAGAGAACTTCAGGGGTCAGGAGTTTGGTCACTGGTGACCAAATGCTGTCCTTCTTAAATACATGTGTTACAGCAAATATTTTGTTTTAATGCAGTGTGCTGCACAGGTAGATTATTGAATGAGGGTTATGCTGCAGCTTGTCCTGGTGGCTTGCATGTGTACATTTTCAAATCACTTGAGGAAGGTGATGGGGACTTACCCCTATCAGCCTTTCACTGCGCTGCTGTGGCACGTAGGCAGGAATATGGCTCAGGCCCTGCCGTGCACAGCCAGCTTTTGAAAGAGGGGAAACCCCAGATATCATCATTTTTAAAGAGAGTAAAAGCAAAGAACCCCAGAAGGGTAGAAAGCAGAGAGCAAATGGAGAACCCCAAAGCAGGAATTCTGGGGAGGTGTCACACGTTCCAAGCGCCCAAGTCATAGGTTTGCATGCCTAGATCTGGCAGAGTGGGATCCCTGTGCCAGGGAATTCCCTGGGGTCAGCGCTGTCATTAGCGGCTGCAGATGAGGTTGTCAAGGCCGGCCTAAATTACGCTGGGGCAGATGGGATCTGAGAGAAGCTCTGTGCTGCTTCTCATGCCCGTCATCCCACTGTGCATTGCACTGAGTATACGGAAGTATGGCATTATTAATAATGAGAATATGATTATAACCAAATGGGAGATGAGGTGGGATTTGCAAATTGGTTAAAATTATTGCACTTAATTACACTGAGACCTGTTAAGCTGGGAAAGGCTCCTCTCCTGCGCGTGGCTGCTCTCGTTAGCTGCCTCTGCCGGGTCCCCGGCACGGTGGGCAGTGCTGCGGGGTGAGGCTGGGTCGGCAGGGCGCCTGCGGGCAGCGTCCCACGGTGTGCCACCCTGGTGTCCTCGCAGAGCTGTCGGGCTGCTGTGACATTTCATTATGCTGATTTTAACCGGCGTAAGTAAAACTTGTGGACAGGCTCTGGTATGGTGGGGGCAGGAAGGAGTGGAGAAAAGCAACCCATAAATTAAAATAATAACAGTATGGGCCAACAAACAGCACACACATGGACAACAAAGACAGTCACCCTAATAAATACATTCACTTTGATTTACGGTGTTGTGATTATCCATACCGTCATCCTTGCAGTAGTTGGGAGTTTTTTTGTGTGGTGATGAAGGACAAAATCAATGTTGGGCCTTTTCATTCTTTTAATAAGAAGAAAATAATTTCCCCTCTGTGTTCTGCCAGTCTTGGAACTTGGCTTCAAAACCCGTATAAATCCGTAAAAATGTAATACTGCCTTAGGATTTTCTGCCTCCTGCTCCTGGAGGAGGGTTTTCCTGAAGATGTTTCTGCTCTGGCTCATAAACCTGACTGCTCCCTTCCCTGCTTGCTCCACCAGTGCAGCAGTACCTGCACGGCTCAGGGCTGTGTGTGCTGGGCTCTGCACTGGGTGTGTGAAGGCTGGTGATCTGCAAAAAAGGCAGAAGAGGCTGAAAAATAGCCCATGGAGCATGAGAAGTGCATGTGTTTACAACTTTCTGAAGTAACAGTAACAATATTGAAGTGTAAATAATGCTGATGGTCCATCATTTGTCAGTGAGAATTGCACAGTGCTCCATCGGCCATTAATGAGGTGTTCCTGAGATGCGAACACTTCTGCAGTGGAGAGCAGTGAGTAAGCTGGAGAATGCAGTTGGTGCTGTGGGGAAGGAGCTTGGAGTGAGGCATGGGTGTGACTACAGGAGACAGCACAAGTTTCCCCGTTCTTCTGCCACAGCAGCAACTTGGCTATGTGTTGGACTAAGGTCCTGCACGCCCCCCACAGCTTAATCCAAAGATGGACATGGATTTTCATGTTTTGGTAGCTGTTCTGCCTCTGTGCGGAGCTCCAGAGATGGATCTGGGGGGCATTCTATGCCATTCCCCAGGTCGGCAGGTCTGGGCTGGGTCCCCAGCATGGCGGATGCATGTCTTTGGGGATGTGCCCCATAGCTATGAGGTGATTTGAGTCACAGCTTTCCAGTCTGCAGTGATGTCTGGCTTGGGAAGTGCTCAGGTCCCAGTCTGGGAGAGGCAGGGACAGAGCTGGCAGGGCACAGAGGGTTTGTTTTTTGTTTTGTTTGCACACTGAGTAGTGGTGAATGTGGAAATGCTTCTATAGATCTTATTTCTTAGGTGAAGGAGCAATGCGCCTACAATTCTGCCCTAAAAATCAAATAAACATCCTCGGGACCTGTGAAGTTACTCATTGCGAGCAAGATGCTTTTTCTCAAGTACTTATGTCTGCTTTTGACAGTGCATTTAGGAAACACTGTTGGAGTTGATAAAAATATTGATAAAATTAGCCCCACTTATTGACTTTAAATGATATTTTGGGATCACTGTCATTCACATCGTCATGTGATAGATTTGTAAAGGAATTGTAGTGATCTTAGAAATGCTTTTATAAATATAAATCAACTGCCTTAAAATGACTCTTTGCCACCCCACAACAAAGGATATTTGGAAAAGTTAAATATACAAACCGTTTTCTTTTCTCTGTGGAATTAGCTGATGAGTGATTTCATATACATGCGTTGCAGTGCATTTTTGTGAACTGTATTTTATTATCTTTAAGTGCATTAGCGGATATTTCAAATTCCATAGAAGGAGAGCTCAGTTCCAAGGGCCAGTTCCCTGTGCGGCGTGGGTGTGTGGTCACCGAGCTGGCAGTGCCACCAGCTGCATGCACACACAGTGCTGATCTCAGTGGGGTGTGTGAGTACAGCACAGCAAACCCCAGAGCAGAGTCTTCAAGCTTGTGCATAGGGAATTGCTGTTTCCAGATGGAATGATGACTGTAGACTTCATAAGTTTGTGGTGCATTTATTACATGTGGGGAGGAGATATTCCTTCTGCTGAACGCTGTGCTGGGGTCACAGCAGCTGTCTGTGTGGGGATGGGGAGGACTCCAGCCCCGGCACCTGGCTGCTTTGGGGCTGTGCTCCACGTTTGGTGGAAGCAGTGTGCTTTTAAATCATGTTCCGATGGCCTTTAACCTGGAAAGATGATGTTTTGGGGAGGTAAGGAGGACAAGCCTGCTGTCAGAGCAGAAAATCAAATTTTTTTGATGTGTTGTTGTTGCATTAAAAGGGCCAATCTTGTGTCATGTAGCATGTGAATAATGGGGCTAGCATGTGATGTCAAAAATTGCCAACCGCCTCATAAATAAGTGCAGCACGGCCCCTCCCCCTGCGCCCGCTGAAAGGTCACCCCATGAACTGGGGCCCGCATCCCAAATTACCTTGTGAGCAGAGCCAAGGTTAAAGGTACAGTATCCCCTTTCAAAAGGCCCATGTCAGTGTCTGTGCTGCGAATGATAAATAACGTTTGAAGCCGGCTATCAATTTCCAGGCTTCCCTGTGGCTCTGTGCTGCTGGGGCTGTGGGGATTTCTCCTGTCCGCTGCAGCCCCACTCGATTGCTGTGCTGGGGAGGCTGACTGGCCTGGCTCAGTGCGGTCACCAGGGTGCCCCATGTCACATCTGGGCACTGTGGCTTCACACACCTTTAGGCTACTAGAGTGCAAAGCCAAGTGGCCAAACCCAACAGCTTTGGATGTGCTGGTGTGCAGGGACGGCCCCAGTGCGTGCTTCCATTGTGACTGTGTTGGCCCTGGCCCGTGTCCCCTGCAGCATCCTCTGGAGGGGCCTGGCCGTGGCGCTCCTGGCCCTGGCTGCACCCCCATCCCCTCTCTCCAGCTCTGCATTACCAGCTGGCTGCCGAGCAGTGCTGGCTGTGAGGCTGAGCCCATGCTGGATCCATCCCACCTTTAAGGTGCTTGAGGCACAGCTGGGAAAACACCCTCACATCTTCCTTGTGAAATACAGTGTTGTTTGTGTGGTGTAAAGCCACCATAAATCACAATTAACCCCTCTTTACATGCAAGCAACAAAGGCACCGTGGGTAGGTCACACACATAAGCTACATATCCAAATTTGGCTTTAGACAAGGCTGTGCTTCCATAACCAGCAGATGATTTTGTTATTCAGCACCAACCCATTGCATGCTCCGCTGTGTTCACTAAATGGGTTCAGCCTCCTGTAGAGGAATAGGGAATTAGCATATAATTCAAGCATATATAACAATGCATATGCAACAGAGGGACAGATTAAGGTTGAAAAACTAAATTTAATTATAGTATTTTCTAGATTTTTTTGGTACTTCACTATTTTATAGATACTTTTCAAAAAAAAAAAAAATCCCTCAAATTATATTGCTGGGGAGCCTGCAGAGGAGCTGCTGCAGGAGGGCTGGGTTGGCTGTGGGGACGCTTCAGCCAAGTGTCTTCTGCCTTACCTCTGTGGGATGGGCACCCTGGTCACTGTGCTGAGCCTGCAGCTCGCCTGGAGGACTCTGGCTGCATCTATTGATTTAGTTTCTTGAACAGCTCTTCTCCAGGTTTACTCTGAATTTCAGGTTTTATTTCCTAGATCTCTGGCAATTTGAGCAGTCCATGGGCAACTAAGTGAGAAAGCAGAAGGCAAACTGATTTTCCTTTAATGATCAGTGTTGCATGCAGGTGGGCCAGCAGGTGAGCACCTCTGGGAGGGTGGGGGAAACAGGTGCCAGCTGTGGCTGCTGTGTCACCTGTGTGGCTGTGGTGAGCCTGGGGCACAGCTGTGTGCTCTGGGGCTCTGGGCTGGGCTGGCAGAGACAAAATGGAGCCTTTTGGGGGCCATGTGGGCCAGGAGCTGCCTGCTCCTCTCCAGAGGTCTGGTTTGTCACAAGGATTGGGTGAAGAACTTTTTAGTTGCTTCTGTAACAGCTGAGAACTTGGAAGCCTCTTTTGGTGGATGTTTCCTTTCAGAAGGCTTTCCCACCTCCAGCTCTGCTGAGGAGGGACTGATGCTGCTTGTGGTGGGTTGCTGCCATGAGGTGGAGGAGTGGTTTTTATCAGTGTGCAGCCTCTCCCCTGCTCATGCAATAGCTCACCCTCATTTTGTTTGGTGAGAGTGTTTCGTTATGTTCAGGCTAGCAGCAGATAACAGGGCTGGCACATAAAACTGATTTCCATGTGTACTTTGGTGATGTTCATGGGGTTGTATGTCCAAAGGAGCAGACCTTGGTGCTGCTCTTGCCCCGTGGATGGATGTGGTTTGCTCCCTGTGCCCCACCTTGCTGTGAGCACCCTTCTCCCCCAGACCCCCGCCCTGGGGCAGGGCCACCTGACCCGTGTGGGGCAGCGGCCGTCAGCCCGACCCCGCAGCCACAGCTCCATCTGTTCTGGCTTTGTTCACGAGGCGGAGGGGAGGGAGGTGCGCTCCGTGGTCAAGGGCCAAACTACATGTCATATTTCATTACCTTCATTAGCTACTACAGAAGGCTGTGTTAAAAGAAAGAAGGTTGTGGTTAACTCTTCAGCTGCCAGCTGTTACTTAAAATCCTTTTTTGGTTCACTTCCTGCTCTTCTCTTACCTCGTTTTCAGCTTATCGAGGCCAGCGGTCCCCTCTGTGCCGGGGTTTTGCCCCACTGTAGCAGAAGTGGTGAGCTGCTGCTCTGTCCCCAGCTGGAGATGGTTAAAGGGAGCACCAGTATAAACCCAAAAGGGAACGTGTAGTTAGCATTAATAGAACTTTCTGTTTTATTTTGTCCGTGGTTGTCGCTTCCTTTTCCACCTTGAGGTATTCTGTTGATTTAATGTCGCTGACTTGTCTGGGTGGAGGTGAGGGTGAGAGGGCTTTTGTGACTGCCATGAGGTTGGGGTGGGTTTCTGCACTGGTTAAAGATGCACTCTGATGTGAGAAAACGTTGTGAAAAAGAATAGAGAACTCCTTACCATTAAATAATGCCCAGGATCGGGATGCTGTGTCGCTCACTACTTGTAATGTATCTCATATTGTCACTGCTGTTAGCTTGCCTCAAACTGCATTTGAATACATCAGTCTGGACTGGCTGTGGGATGCAGGTGTTGGGGTGTGCCACGCACTCTGCTAACACAGCTCCCCCCTGCTTTAATGATCAAAAAGAATTTGTGGCTGCTGCCCCAAAGCGCAGCTGTTCCCAGGAGGACGGGGGGGCGTGGGGTGGGGCGGCTGGAGGGGAGTCCTGGGGTGGGAGCAGTGGTGGCACTGGGAGGGCAGGGCAGCCGTGCCCGTGTCTCTGGAGCGCTGAGCGCTGCTGCAGTGCTGCTCGGCTCTGGTTCTGCTGTTTGTGTTAACAAACGCTGATCTGGGGGAGAGTGGTTGTGCAGAAGCACTGGCTGGCCTCTCTGTAGCTTCCCAGCTGATGTATTCCCTGTGTGCATCCATAGCACCTTCTTTTTCTTTATTTTGAGAGGAGGAAATAAGATTATTTTTTACTTCCTAATGTCTTCTCTAATACAGCAAGCATGTTTTTTTGGGGGAGAAAAAATAAGTGCAAGCTGGTAATTGATTTCAGAGCCTGGAAATTGTATCTGCATCTGAAAATAAGTTTAGGAGGCAAAACTGAAAGATCAAAATTATGTCATTAAAAAGAATGGATTAACAGCTGTGCATGCTTATTGATATTTCAGTGTTACCTGTTTGACAGAAACAAAACTGTACTCTTAATCAAGAAATTCTTAAGAGACTATTAAGCTGATACCGTTTCCCACTGCAGACTGTAAATCTCCTCTTTTCTCAGGCAAGTGTCTGTTTGTTATTTGTTCTAGCGTTTGTACACAGATGTGGTGAGACGTAATCTGCACCGAGGCAAGATAGCATGGCAGGATTAAGATTTGGCTCCTTATCTGACTGCAGCAACAGCACATACAGTATTTCCACTATTATTCTTAAAATCCCGAAAGGCCGCATTTTGAAATTACTTAAATTTCTTAACAGGCAGTGTGAGGGGTTTAGGTCTCAGCAAGCACAGCTGTAACATCAGGCAGGCAGTGCATTTTCTCAAGATTTAATTCAAATTTTGATTTGGAGTGAGATTTTCACCTGATTATTTTGGCTGGCATGGATGTCTACTGCTTTGAAATAGAAAACCCTTGGCAGTAGGTGTTTTTGATGGGAATACCTACAAAACCTTAACCATAGGGGTGTGAACGCAGTGTGATTAAAAGATGAGAGCAGCAAAATACTGCTTTTTAATTTATCATTAAGGGATAGAAAAAGGCTTGTTTACTTCTTTCATCCACTGCATTCCTAAGACTTTCAGCCATTATTCTGGAATGTACTTTATAATAAAACCTTGGTGGCTGTGTTGCCTAGGGCTTTAGTGTCCATTTTCAAGAAAGGAAGTATTTTTAAGCTTAAAGTATTCTCTTGACTGATTGCGTTTCAGTATTTTATTTGGGTGCTGCTGCCTTGAAATATACTGGTAGCAGAGGTTTAAATTCATTCTCGGTGGTCCCGTGAATTGTGAGGGTTCAGGAATGTGTGGATGTTTCATATACAATATAAGTTCTCTTTGAAGTAATTGGTTCTGCTCTACAAGCTTGCTCTGTGATCTGTAGTTACTTTCTCCAGCAGCACGGGTTCAAACATATCAGCGTGCAGTCTGTGTCCAGGCGCACCGCATCGCCCTGTGGCTGCTGATGCCATGAGGTGACAGTGACATCTCCAGCTCCTCATGCACCCGAGGTCCCTCTGCCAGCCCTGCAGGGCTGCTGCAGCCTGCATGGTGGGAAGCGTGTGGGTGGGTGTGTGCCATCTTGTCACATGCAGCAGTTTTTGTTCCAAGTATTTATTGTAGCCATTGCAGCTTTTGCAGCCCAGGGTACGGCTCCCTGCTTTTACTGTTCAGAGGGTGGTGTGAGGTGATGTGACCCTCCCAAATAACTGCACCATGCTCTTGCTCGTTGCATTAGGTGTGCCGTGGTCCATGGCTGCCCCTTGCTGGGAAGACTTTGTTCTTTGTGCTGCAGTTAATGTGCTAACTGGGAGCCACGCTAATCCTGGAGATGAGAACTCGCAGAAAGACAGGAATTGTCAGGAGCAGCCTCTCAGGCTGTGGCTCTTACAGTAAGACCTCAAATTAATTCTCCTCCATGTCAAGAGCATTTGGCCTTAGACACAACAGAGACAGTCACATTTCATTGCAAAGTCAGGTTTTAAAGCCTGTTTGCCCAGGTGCTTGTTCAGTTGTCCTCAGCAGAAGAACCTCGGGCAACTCTGTCTGCGCAGAGCAAACCAGAAATAAACCCGTGCATGCCTGTGCCGAGCGCTCCCCGGAGCCTGGGGGGCTGATCTCAGCTGTCACTGCTGACCCCTGGCTCGTGGGGGCTCCCAGCGGGCACCCTGTGCAGGGAGGGATGTGCTGAGGTGAAAGAGGAAGTGGGAGCATACAGTGGGGTCAGCTGGCACGTGCTGGGATAGCTTTAGAAGATGAACTGGGACAGCTATGATCCCTCACGTGTTTTGTTGTAGAAATACCCCCAAACATATTTCCCGTATTCCCTGGGGATGAGCAGATACCTTCATGAGTGCTAAATGAGATCTACTGCAAGCATGGGGCCGGTGCTAGACACACAACAGAAAGGAAGCCTACCCAACATGAGATGCTTTCATAGGGTTGTGTCTGGTGAGTGTGCCTGAAGTAGGGATGCTCTGGTCTAAAGAAGCTCTTGGTTATCCTGTGCTGCAGCCAGCCAATGCCTGCAACTATTTTACAAGGCTTGCCTGATTTTTTCCGGGCATTTCAACAGAGCATTGAAGGAGAAGTGTGGAACGAGATGTGACTTCCTCGATGTGAGAAGGCATGGGAGGTGAAATGTGGATGAGTGTGCTCTGGGCCTGTGGAGCTGGGGAAGATGTTTGCTTCCAGCGACATGAGGCCTTCTGCAGTGCTCAGGCTTCAGCTTGCTTCACTAACTGTCCTCTATTAAATTATTTGGCCCAGAATGAAGGGAACTGAAACCCATGAGCGGCAATGAATCCCGTGGCCCATGCATTATCTGCCTGTTCCTTACTCCTATGCAGCAGTGATGTTTACGCAGCTTTGTAAATGTGCTTTAAAAGCCCAGGTGAGGTAAGCCTGTATGCATGAAGCATTATTGGTGTGCCCTTGCTGTCTCATTCCCAAAGATGTTTGCAGAAAGAAGGGAATGTTTGCTGTGTTGGTGTCTGTGAAAACAAAGTATCTGAGGAAGCAAAGTGCTGAGAAGATTGCTGTACGTGGCAGTATGTCCTGGGCTGGAAACTTGCCTTTGTGCTGTGCTTGAGACAGGAGCTCGGGGATGGGGGAGATAGGAGTGTGGGACGTTGGCAGGATTGCAGAGGGCCGGGGGAATGATGTATTGGGGCTGGTGCAATTTATGAGTGAGGGACATTGTTCAAGCTCTCAGCAAGTGCTTACTTCCTGCCTCCAACTAGAGCTATCAGTATATCACTTTCAAAATGAGCAGTTTAAATTAAAAGCTAAACTAAAAAAGACCTGACTGCATCTGGGACTTGTCAGAAGCCTCATTCAGATCTGCCATTGTCACATTTTCCAAGAGCCTGAAGATGTGGAAGATAATTATCCCATCCCATAGACAAGTCTATTTGTTCCTTACACCAGTCACTTCTATGGCTGTGCAATCTGAGCCTCTTTCCCCCCGTTTAAGGGTACAGCAGGCTTATCAGGCTGCTGCTCTCCCCACATCTCCTGCTTGCATGTGCTGCAAGCAAAAGCATTCTGTAAAGTTGGTCTGGACTCTCCCATTCCCAGTTCACCTTATAAATCTGCAGGTTATGTTTCATTATGCATCTTCAATTAACAAGTCTGTCATGGCTGTCAGTCTGTAAGTAGAGTTTGTCTGTAAAGACAAATGCTGTGGAACTTTGGCAGAGGTTGAAGCAGGCCTGGCCCTGGCTGTGGGTGCAAATGCAGCTGCTCCTTGGCTCCAGCTGGCAGTGAGGGAGTTTAGGGCTGCTGGTGGGCAGCTCATGAACCTGGGGCCTGCGAGCACCATTCCCAGGCTGGGTACTTGATTCTGATTCTGGCGTTCTTCAGGGAATGCAGAAGGACGGTTTTTACCTTTCTACATGCTGTCTGCTCTCCTTTTTATCAGTCTTGGCATTTCTTTGGTTGGAATTGTGCACCAACAAAATGCAGAAGACTTCCTGAAAAGAAAGCAGTTGTGCAGGGGCTTGGTGGGACAGCTGTGTGAATGGACTTCCCACCATTGCCTGAGCAGTTTGTTCAGTGTTCTGTGTATGCTGGCACTGAAGGGTCCATCTTCTCTCAGCATCACACTGGGAAGCAAAGACTCTAAGTTCTTGAGGGTCACATGTGAGACAGTGAAGGACTGAGTGAGCTGGACACAGTGGTGGTGGGTGGTTGGACTCAGTGATTCTAAGGTCTTTTCCAGCCTTAATGCTTCTATGATTCTATGAGCTGATGCCTTTTTTTTTTTTTGCATTGAAAGATTTGCTTCCTGGGCAGATTGTGTGCCAGCACTGTGTGTCCCTGTGGCGCTCTGTGCAGTCCTGGACATCTGGGAGGTCCCCACTGTGCTCCCAGTGTCTGGAGTGGTGGGGAGCGGGGCCTGGCTGCCCCACGCTGCGGGCACAGCAGCACTGTGTGGGGAGGGAGCAGAGCTGGGGACACCCATCTGTGCCAGTGGAGAAGGGAACGTGAATTTCGGAAGTGGAGAGAAGAGGAGGAAAGGGATTGCCTTTCTTTGCATTAATATAAGATGAAGATTAATTCTGCTAGCAGGATTGCGTCGTCTTGTCAGAATTCAGTGGTTTTCTATTTTGGATAAGCAAGGTGCCAGGATGTAAATCCGATCGCCTTGTGTCTTTCAAAATAAAATCAAAAAGCCTTGCTGATTGCTTATACGGGCGGCTAGCGCACCTTAAGAAGTAAGAAAGGTTCAGACAGGAATATAATAAGGCCTGGGAAAGTGGCAGCATGAAAGGGATGACCTTTATTTGCAATCATAGCTGAGATTTACAGTTTATTACTGATAGCTTTTATAAAGAGCCATTCAGTTCAGAGGTGAGAGGTTTGTCATCTGGAAATGCAATTAACTTTAGCCTTATCCCAATCCCCCTGGTCTTAGTGTGAGAGCAGCACTTCAGCAATATCGTGACTTTTTTTTTCCCCTCTAATTTCTTTTTTCCCTACATTCTTGTCTCTCGCGTCCCTTGTTCTTTGGCATGAATGCAGGTGCATGTTTTTTGCTGCTATTATATCATTATTATTAGATGCACCTTTTGAATTTTTTATTAGATCCAACTTGATTTTTGAATGAGGAGATTTCAAAGAAGAGTGACATTTAAACTGGAGAAGAACTAAGATAACTCATGGAAGGAAATTGTGCCATATATGTCAAAAATTAATTACAGATGTGAAGAATCTTGGAAAAAAAAGAAAGGAAAAAAAGGAGGGGGGAGAAAATAAAAAGGGGAGGAGAAAAGAAGCAGTTGATTTTTGGTAGCAGTGATCACGACTCTCTTCCACATGTAAAACCCATCCACTGACACCTCTCTTTGCACGTTTTAGCCTTGATGTTTGGCAACGTGTGCTTATACATCCACCAGATGTGGTTACACCATCTGCCCGCGTATGCACACTGCACAGCACGCAGCAGGGACAAATGGAAGTACTTTGGTATCCCCGCGGTGCACGCAGGACTCCCCAAAGGTCTATTTCTGTGTCACAGGTTTGCTTTTCCAGCCCCCTTTCATCTGCTGAGGCGGCCCTGCAGGAATTCCCCATGCAGGAGCTGGGCTGCAGGCTGTCCCTGCACGCTGCTGTGCCCTCCTGTGCTGCTCTGGGCGGGGGCTCGGCCGGCTCCTGCTGCCTCTGTGTACTCCAGGGTAACGTAGAACAGAATAATTACTGCCACTGTGTTCTTCATCCCTGTTTTATTGTGGCTATTATTTTCATCAGTGTTAGAGGTTAATATCCCTATTTTTCTCCTCTGCTGCCTGAATACAATAGGGGCTCGGTGCACAGGCCAGGTGGTGGAGGCAGCAGTGCTGTCTCCAACGTGAGCCCGGATCAAACTGTGGGCAGTGTCTGTGTCTCCCACTCATCTCGCACCGTGCAGCATTTTTTTCCTGTCCAGCTTAGAAAAAAAACCAGTCGTTTAGCTCAGGGTGAATAGTCCATGGGCAGCAGTGAGCTGGAGGTGCCCTGTGCCTGCCCTGCCTGGCCAGGTGCTGGCTGGCACTGCTCCCATGGTCCCTGGGTGTCTGATAGACTGGCTGTGGTGCAAACACCTTTCTGTGGTGCAAACAAGTGCTAATGTGAAAAGGGAGATTGCCTCAAATGCTCTCAAACTGGAAGAGTAAACACTGCCCTTTTCTGCAGAAAGCTTTTGTTCTAAGGTGCTCTTTATCTTTATGATATTCCAGTCCAAAAAGCCTCCTTCCTGGCTCTTGACAGCAATAAAGAAGCCTCTGTTGTATTTATAGATTTTTTTTTTTTTTCCTCCTAAGATCCAGAACAGGGTATGGGTGTCCTTGGTAGGAATGCTTACCCTTTTTTTTTTTTTTCCCCCCCCTTATTTTTTTATTTTTTTTTTTAGTCTGAGTGCTTTTATCTTAAAACTCTGGGTAGCAGAGGAGTGATGGTGCTGCTTGCAGTGCAATTATTTATTTTGTTTGCAGGCAGCAGATCTGATTTTCCTGACCATGAATCGCGCTGGGAGACCTGTCCTATGCTCACAGAGCTGCTGAGTGGTGCTCGGTGTTCTCCATGTGTGATGGAAGTACTGAGATCAAATGTAGATAGACCGTATGCTTGAATTTTGGGCTTAATATCCTATACAAGCCATTCGGTCCTATTATTTTTGCTTAGTTTCCCTGTGCTAAGTGTCAGTGTAAAGGCTGCTGGTGCAGCAGTCGTTCAGTAGCCGGCTCAGACCTGGCTCTGTGAGGCACAGAGCAATTCCTGCAGCAATTTCCTAATAGCAGCCAGGTACCTTCTAAAGGTTCATGAGAACAGGATAAAGTGAGAGAAGAGGCATTGTCTTGAGCTGCATATAAAATATATAATGTAGATGATAAATAACAAACTCATTTCTTTTATTTTTTATTAAAATATAGGACAACAAAAACATAAAACCGGCAGGTTGGCAATGTATGGCAATCACCGTGAGACTTATAAGTTAGGATTTAAATTTTCCTCACGGATCAAGGAGAAGGTGCATAGCAAGGACATGGCTGACCTGAGTAGACTCCAAGTCAGGAGGGACAAGAGCCCATGCAACAGAAAACAACTTTAGGAACCCGAAGAACGTAGAAATCTGCGTGTTGGGTACCAGAATGATACCCTGCATAAAGGAATGCACCCTTGTGCCCAGGCAGGAGGGAAAGCAGCACAGAGCAGGAGAGGAGATTCAAAGAGACTGAGTCAGGAAGGGACGTGCAGTGGGTTTAATGGAAGCACTGTGTTGCAGTGAAGGTGTTGTACCTCTCCCATGTGGGGATGTGCAGTGGCTCCAGCTGGAGCTGAGTGAGTTGGTGACATGGGCGTGCATGGTGCGGCTGGGGGAAGTGCAGTGTGTTCTTCTGGTCACTTGTAGTAATTCTGCAAAATGTCATGGCAAAACCAGATGTATCCGTGGAGGCTTTAAAATCTATATTTTCTATGCTATAAATAAAAGGGAGAATCCCTACAACTTGGAGGGGTGGGAAGGCAGTTGGTACTGCAGATGCTCTGCTCGCTGCTGGCTCGTGGTGCACAGTCTGGGGCGCTCTGCAGCCTGCTGTGCTGCTGCTGCTCTTCCCTGGGCTCAGGTGTGCTGGCATTGCTGGTGGGCAGCACGGCCTGTGCCAGCAGTGGTGTGCCCTACCCTACACGGGTGGGGGTTGGCACTTCTTGCAGGTGTGGGAAGAACTCACTGGAATCGATGCCAGGAGGTGCGTGTGTGTTCTTTTGTGCTGTGCAGAAGAAATGAAATTTGTGGTGCTGCTTAATGCACTTAGTGCACTTCAAATCTCAAAGATTCTTTTGAGTTCTGGTTGCTTTAAGTCCTCGAGGAAGGCATACATAGCTAATTTCTGGAATATTGAGAGACTTATAGGGCACAAAGGAAACTTGCTTTGAAGTTTCACAAAGGCCAAAGAATGGGAGTGAGAGCGATGGAGGAGCCGCAGGAGCAGCGCTGGGCACTGCTGGCCCTGCTGGCTGCAGCAGAGCAGTGGTGGTGGTTGCCCATGTCGGGTGGTGAAACCCACTCCTTCCTGGGCATCATCGCCTTTATTTCCCCCGTTGGCAAATGAGCATAAATGGGTTCCCGTGAGATGTGGATAATAACTAAGATGCAGTAGGAAATTAATTAAAATATATTTATAATTACACACCTAACTTGAACCTATTAGTTACACTATCTGTTCTTAATTACTTTCATTTTGTGGAATTCTTCAGACTTTAAAAAATGATAGCATTTAATTTAAACATTCTGTGAGGTTTTTCTGGAGAAACGTATGTTAAATTCCAATACAGTGAAATTTTGCAAGTGGGAAATTGACAAGAATTAAATGCTGTGCTTTAAGTACTTATAGGCTGAAACCCAGGGGTAGAGCTTCAGATCTATGCAAAACCCTGCGAAAAGAAGAAATACAGAATTTATTTACAGATTACCTTTTTACCTTTTACCATTTCTCTTCCTCTTTAGTTTTGCACGTGCAAATGATAAAGCTAAACAAGGAATGAAATGCTTTTTCTAAGAAATGTTACAGAGTTTGGTTTTGTTGCGAACTGTAACCGTGCTCTGAAACCAGAACAAAATTAATTTAAAAATTAAGCATCTATCAGATTTTCTTTGGGTTTTCCCTACTTAAATTTTAGTTACATACAATAGAAGCTCACGAAACAAAACTAATTTTAAATAATGCCTTTGCAGTTCAGGACACCCTTTCTTTCAGGAAGCGAGGGCAAAACACGAAGTTCCACCTGGGCTGTGTGCTGCTGCATGGAGTGCTGCGTGCCACTGCCCTGTGCTGCTCAGCGGAGGTGGAAACACGAAATCTCATTGTGTGATGTGTTATTAAAAATGTTCTTCATAGGTTTGCTCACGCTGACAATTTCTAGATGTTGTTTAAAAAATAGTCCTAGTCTCCTATCTGCTTCTAGCTATAATTATAACTGGGTTTGTTAGGTGGATTATAGCTCTCTGAAGCCATCAGGGAGCTTTGTCTCTTGCCACCACACCATCCCAAATTTCACCACAGCAGGAACTGCTCATACCACTGAGCTCTGGCCCCTCTGGTTTCTAATCTATGCTGGAGGTAGGGGACCAGGAACATTTTTTTAATGAATAAATAAATATATATATAAGGAATGAGAATTTTTTCATGCTATTTTGATTCGGCTTTTAAGAAATATTTAGAAATTGTCAGTGTGAGCAAATCTATGAGAAACATTTTTAGTAACACAGCATCATATAACAAGACTTCATGTTTCCATCCCCCCAGTGAAAAACTCAGGAGCAGTTCTGTTTCTCCCCTGTTCCTGGGTATGTGGCAGCAGAGTTCCCGTGTGCTCCTAGGTGAGCTACCGGGAGGGATTTTCAACCCAATGAGTGTCTTCCCACTCACCAGAGAGCAAATCCAGTCACAACAGAGTCTGCAGGATGGAGACCAGTTCTGGACCTCTACACGCTGACTTGCAGAGGCACTGTGCAGCATTGCCCGGGCAGTGCAAGGGCAACCGCTGCTGTGCTGGGGTCCTGGGGGACCTTTTGTCTTACCTGAGAATTAGCAACGGCTTCATCAGATCACCAGGCTTGGGGGCAAGCCAGAATGCTTTGGGAAGGAGAGAGAAAATGTTTGTAAACATAATTCTGTGTTCCAGGGCTAAAAGATGCTGGGATGATATTAACTCGTGGCAGCAGCACTGACTATACTCAATTAGATCAATCACAGCAGTTATCCACAAAGGTATCATATTTGCCACCAAAGTGAATTTTATATCAACCTATCAGGAAAAGACAGAGCAGCAATCTCTAATTGATAACCTGAAAATGCATGTAAAATGCAGCATATGTAATTTTAGAAATGCTAAAGGCCGTAATCCTTTTTGGAGACAGGCCGTGGGCTGTGGCAGCACGTGCAGTGCTTCCTTGGCTCTGATGGGCTTTGGACAAAGCCCTGCACCACTCCATCACAGAGCTGTGCATCACTGGTCTGCGTGCAGCAGTTGTGCAATGTAGCTGATTTCCTCCAAGTGCTTTTTCTTGGACGAAACTGCATAGAAAATTCTCTGAAAAATTCTCTGAAAAGGAGTGACTGTGCTCTGACACTGTAGAAATAGCTTAATATCAGCTCATCAATAAGGCATTATGCCTTCTGTGTGACACAAAGCCTGGCGGAACAGAAAGGAGTTATTGCTGATGCTGTATGGACCGCACACTTCCCACCCTGCTCTGTGACCATATTTAGTGTGATTAAAAAGGGCGGGGGGGAGAATTATAGGTAATTCTTAGCAGCAATTTAAAAGCTGAATTCTGTTGAGCCTGCATCATCTCCACAGGAGATATTTATAGTAAAACCGTAACCAGGAGGTTCCCCTCTCTTTCACTGCTCAACGACAGAATGATTTATGAACGTGACAATCCTACCTCTGGATAATGTTAAGACTAACATCATGTGCAGCTGAGTAACTCCGTGCTCCAAGTTTATCGGGCTTTGTAACACAGCACGGGTTGGTGCAGTGTGAGGAGATGTGCGGTCACTTGGAGGTGGGATGCTGTGAGCCCATGCTGAGGCTGTGCTGGGAACTCTCCCTGGGACCTTCTGGGAGGAGGTGGGATGCAGCAGCAGGTGTGTAGCAAGCTGCTCAAGCGGAGACGATCCATAGAGGAGAACTGTAGGTCAGCACATCTCAGCCAGGTAGAATTCCAGATCCTGGCCAGCTGCTTCTCTTTCCCTGCCCAGCAGATGCTTTGGTGGAGGTGGGAGCTGTTCCCACCCAAACCTGGGGGTCGTGGCACCTCGGGACTGTGCTGGGATGGAGGTCTCTGCCACGTCCCAGAGCTGTGTTTGTCACTGGGGGAGCTGCGGCCATGCACAGGCAGTCAGCGCGGCTGTTTGCGTGGAGCAGCAGTGCTGCTCCTTCCTGAGGGGTTGTCAGGAGAAATAGAAGGGTTTAAGTGTGTGACCTTTTGCAGGAATGACTTCAACAATAGCTTATTGTACTGTGTCAACCCAGTTGTGGCTGTAACAATGAATTTCACTTTGAGAATGCAAATTGAGTTCCTAATTGTGAGATTTAATCCAGGGTGTGCTGGGCAGTAATCTCTTAAGAGTTTTTTGTTCCTGCTAAAGCATTTTGGATTCCCGCTAGAGTCAAATGTGCTGTTCCAAAGTTGAAAATATTACATACCTGGGGAGAAAAAAAAAATGGAAAAGTGGTTGTGCTTTATGAGAACAGTGCTGACACTGAAAGCAAGGGTCTCCAAGCTTTGCTGGAGACAGAAGTCACAACCATACATGTGTTGGTTTTTATGAGACTTCGTAACTGCACCCAACCAGGAATGACAGCGCTCAGCTGCACACCAAAATGGCTGTGGATGCCAATGGGGAAACTACCTCTGCTTGTAAACAGTGTGCGTGCTCAAGCGTGCACCTATGGGTAAGGTTTTGATAACCAATGAGAGAAATCCTGGATTATTTTCTGCCGTTTTTCATCCTAGTACTGAAAAAGCACTCCTAAACTCAAACAACTCAGCTCTGGCCACACTCCAAAAAGCTCTTTGTGTGTAGCATCGTGAGAAAGATACAAATGGTTTAAGTTAAGGAAAAAATTGAAGAAGAAAAGTAGTAAGCGTGATAGAAATGGAAGGACTGAGGAGAAAGCCTTAGTGAGCGGTGCGCACCGCCAGGCCATTTCGGTCCAACTGCTGATGTAGCCATTTTGGGGGGATTTTCTGAACAAACTGCTGAGTATTTTTGGATTCAGCAGTTGTCAGTGTGGGCATTGCTGGGTATTTCATAATGCTTCAGTGTACTGAAGCCATGACTGAGCACCGCTTCGTATGGAGCTTTGCAATTAAATGTATGTTACATGTGAAGATAAGGATTTAGTGAAATTTCTCTGCAGATTTCTTCACAAACCAAGTACGTGATTGCTTTTGACTTATCAAGAGGCTCATTTGGATAATGACTGCAAATTTGGAACTACTTTTGTACGTCAGAAGACATCACAGGATTTCAGTGCTATGCCCTTTGGGTTAACATACAACTGGAGTCATTTACAGATTAATGAAGCCTGTCTGACGAAGATTAATTTCTGAAATACTTGTTGTCTGTTTATATGAAGTCACACTAGCAACGTCTGCTTTAGAAAAGCACACGAGGGGCTGAATTTGAGAGAACTGCCAAGGAAAATTAACTTCCCAGGAGAGCAGGTCCCCATGGCTGCAACGACAGGAAACGCTCAGCTGTGAGATGCAGGAGCCCAGCACTGCTGTGAGACTGAGCTGATGGGTGGGAGGGACCAACCAGTTCCATTTTTTTTTTTTAACCCAACTTCATGTATAGAAGGTACAGTGCTGAAAGCATCTTTTACTTGAATGTGAGCTTAGAAGTGAACAGGGTTGGGTTGAATGTATTGCTCAACAAAGATGTGCAGCTGCTGCAGAGCAGTGCTGTGTGCCCTGGGGCAAAGACCTGCCTGGCGTCCGTGCAGCCAGTCCCTAGCAGCCCCCTTCTGCCCTTTGTGCTGCTGCTTGTGGTTGGGTTGGGGTTTCTGAGTGCCGGACTTGCAGCATGGTGCAGGATAGTTGCTGCTGCTCTGAGCCACGTGGGGCTCTGGTGTTGCAGTGCCAGCTGGGAGGAATAGTTCTGTGTGCCAGTGTTGCTTACCAGCTGTGCTTCC
Source organism: Tragopan temminckii (assembly GCA_028571105.1). Classification (NCBI taxonomy): domain Eukaryota; kingdom Metazoa; phylum Chordata; class Aves; order Galliformes; family Phasianidae; genus Tragopan; species Tragopan temminckii. Next base: position 49,940 of record JAOWBP010064853.1, read on the forward strand.
TGGCAGGCAGTTGGCAGGCAGCCTGCGTGGAGCGAGCATGCTGGTTATCAAATTTGTAAATAATGAGGCGGGCTCCAAAGGGAGCATGCTCTCAGCAGGATGGAAAAACCATCCCAATGTGCCTCCATTACTGCGTTCCTTTGCAAGGGCGGACAGAGACACTGCTCTGCTTTTCTACTCAGGCCCTGCTTTATGTGCAGCAGGGTTTGGTTTCACCAAATAAATCTTGGAGTCATTTCATGAAATTTAGACTGTCTGCAAAATGAAATGTAAGCATCTGGCAGATGGCTTGTAAAACAGAATCTTGGGAACCACCTGGGTTTTAGGGATCTGAGTTACCTGAAATGGGAGAGGTGCTTTTGGCGTCACTGACCTATGCGAGCTTTGCTTTGGGAACTTTGCACATAAGCAGTAATGCAGGTGGTGGGATTTCTGCCAAACCCCGTGTGTTTGCCAAATGCTGGGCACGGTGCTGCCCGCCCGTTGCCCTGCTGCCTCGTCCAGCCTAGGGATTTATGCGGTCCTCAAAGCTCGTCCTAGGGCAGAACTGCAGAGGGCCACGTTCCAGCACTGTGCAAAGTCTCCACCTCTGTGTTCCCTTCTGGTGACTTTGTGTTCCACTGTGATTGGGTATTTATGCAGCGTGAACTGGGAGGCAGCTTCTAGTCCATGTTTCCCCTCACCAATGGGAGTGGAGCAGAAGTAATTCCAAATAATGGCCTCCGACTTGAAACGGGAGATGAATTAAGAACTTCAAATTGTGGGGCACCAGGGGGGCTGTCTTTTTTCATAGGATCATCCCTCGCCTTCCTCCCCAGCACCAGCGCAGTGCTGCACATAGGACAGGCCCTGTGCAGTCCGTGGGGGCTGCTGCCAGCTCGAGCCCTGCCAACCTCATCTGATTTTGGTGTATTGGTTGTTGCGGAGTCTCCTGCTTTGACTTCATTTCGGTGACTGCTTTTTACGTGGCACATCCTTTCTTGCTCTTCTTCTGTGTAGCCTGTCACTTGTTATTTGAGGAACTTTACTTCAGTCATTTGGAGTGTCTTGTTATACTTTGCACATCATTGGTTTATGTGTATGAGCTGCAGTAAAGTGCAGTGATTGCTTAAAAACACTATACTTACTTAAAAGAGATGACTTTGATTGTGTGTTTTTTGTTCCCATCACAATAACACTTTGCAGGTGATTATTAAATTAGAGATTTTCTTTGTTTTTCTAACAAAAAAACCCAACCTTTTTCATGTCAGTGCCAATTATGAGTAGTAATTTTTCACATTTTACAAAAGAATTTTCTGTCCTGCCTCCACGCCCCCCCAGCCCCCCCCCAAATAAAGAAAGGCTTTGACACTGTATGACAAGGAGGTGGGGGTAGGGATTTTTATTATTATTTTTTGCAAACACAGTGCTTTTGACTTTTCTTTAAAAAATCTGTTGACTCTATTGAAATGTGACAGGGCAATATTTAACCTGAATAGAGGCATGTTGACTCCTCTTATTAAAACTGACAGTTAAGGACATTTCTCTCTTTATTCCTTCTGATACACGCAGACAAGTCTTCACTGCTAACTAGTATACAAAATCAAAAACAAAAAAATACAGAGTGAGGAGATGAGTACCTTATAAACAATATATGAATGACAATCGTAAGTTTAATCTAGCAAAGAAACCTTTTTTTATCCTTTAAGAAAATTAAAGCCCTTTCAAATTAGCTTGATATATGAAGACAGGCTGACATCATTAATTTGCAGGCGCTCGTGCCGCACAGATGCGCTGCGCCAGGTGCACTGCATGGGCCCACAGCGACACCTATAGCGGGTGGGGGGCTCTGCCTGCCGGGGTGGGGCTGCTCGCTCCTGCCCTGTGCCCCCCGGGCACCCAACTCTGGGTTCTGTTGGTTGCTCCCCAAGAAGAAGGCTGATCTGGCAGTGCACGTGGTGCGCTCCACTTGGCTTGTGCTGAGTGTGTGCAAGCTCTCTCTTGGCCAGAGCCTACAAGGCCGAGCTGTTCCAGTCTGTCCTAGGTGCTCCCTGAAGCAGTTGTGGGAATATCCCTGTGTATGGTATGATGGCCCTTTGCTGCTGCGTGGGTTAACGGTTCTGGGAGCAGCCCTCCATTGTTCCCAGCGCTCCCCATCTGCATGGCCACGTTCAGGTGGAATCGTGCTTTGGCTCAGTTATCTTGTAGGACAATGAGTGGAGCATTTGTACAGACTTTCCTGCATTTTCAGTTGTTCTGAGGCACAATCCTGAGAATGAGGTCTTTGTAGCACAGAATAGCAACCTTTTGTCCCTGTCTAGCGATGAGACGTACTGCCATCTTCCTCTGATGAGAAGACGGCATCTTAGATAGAGATGAATGGCAACTGTAGGCAGTGGATCGGGCTCGGGGTGGATTGTTGGCTGTGATGGGCCCATCAGCACTGGTGCTGTCCTGCTGTGGGGGGTGGCAGAGCCTGGGTGCTTCTCTCTACGGCTTAGCACAGGGCTGGGAGGAAGACAGTGCTGGGGAGCTGGGAGCGCGGTTGCAGTGTGCCTGTTGTCTCTGTCATACAGCTCAGCCAGTAACTCTGAATTGTTGGTCTGAGAACGTGCTTGATATTTCTGGAAATTGGCTTCAAAGTCACATTAAGTAGAAGTTTATACCCTTCAGCATCAGGGGTTTGCATGTGAGGTGTACGAGCAACAGGAAATAGCCCATCCTTAGCTTCATCCTGCCCTTTTGAAGAGCGGGACCAAAACCTAGCAGGAGATGAAGCAGCAGCTATGAAGGCTTAGCCAGTGCTGTGAATCCTTCTGTTTGCATCAGTCGGTTAATTTAAAGGAGGGAAAAGTCAGATGTGCATTTTGTACTTGTCTTAGATGAGATTAGGAGAATCTATAATGCCCTAAGGCAGACAGCTCATACTTCTATGAGATGTGGACCACTACGCTGCATGTCGTGTGGCTTTTGTGGGGGAGTTTGGGGTCTGCAGATGTTTTCACTGGAGTTTGGAGAAGGACTGTCAACTGTTATCGTTCAGAAAACCTTGCACAAGCAGTCAGACGGAAGAAGCAGAAGAACAAAAGTGTATATTATAGAATCCATGGTATGAACCTCCTGTAAAATCCATCTAAACTTAAGGTACAGAATGTAAGGTCTTTTCTATTAGGAGCTGCGTCTCAGAATTAGGCAGCTAAGTGAGAGTTTTTCTGAGGAATCTTGGTCCTTAAACCTTCATGTGTGCATGCAAACCATAAAAGATGACCCAAATCTACACGGAAGGCAGATGATCTGGTACCTCTGTTAAATTTAACATGTGGTTTATTGCCACAGAGAACAAAGTGATCAAGGACTCGGTGCGCAAGTGATGGGAATGCAATACTTTGATAAAGCAGAGTAACTTCATACCACCTCAAGCCTCGTGCTCTGTGAGTGTTATGCTGTTGTTTCTACTCTCAGAAGCCTCAGCTTGGAGGTGGACCCTCCCTCGGCTGGCATCATGGCTGCGAGCTTTGCCTGCTGGGTGTTGGGAACGATGCCTGCCCCACGCCAGCAGCCTGTGCCTCAGTGCAAAGCTGTGCCAAGGAGGGGCAGGCTGGATGTTAGGGAAAATGTCCTCACAGTGTGGGAGGTCTAACATGGGAAGCAGGCTTCCTGGAGAGGTGGTCAGTGTCTCATGCCTGTCAGTGTTCAGGAGGTATTTGGACAATGCCCTCAGTAATGTGCTCTAACTCCTGGTTAGCCCTGGAGTGTTCAGGCAGTGGACTTGTTCACTGTAGGTCCTTTAAAACAGAACTACTCTGATTCAACAAAAACTCTGTCTGTAGGTCAACCCTGCTATAGCTTAGGTCTTTAAGGCAGTTACTGTCGTTTCTTCCATTGGCACAGAACTTGCAGATGGTGTCACAATATAAATAATGGCATAATAACAGTGAAGGGAAATCGTTGAGTTAAAGAGGAATTCTGGCTAACATCACGCCAGATTCCTGAAGAGGGGCACTGGAAAACTCAAAGTGTCGAGCTATGCAGAAAATTCACCGAAGAGAGAACAAAACCCTGGAAAATGAGACCACAGCAGGCAGTCCCTTCAGGAATGACAAGGTGCGTGCCAGTGAGTGATTCTCACTGAAATTAAAGCACGAGCCCAGGTTCAGGATGACTTGGCACTTAGAAATCTCTTTAGTGATGAGGGACATGTACAGCTAAGAGGCTCACTTTCACTTGCTGCTTGTCTCTGGTCAGTCTCGCATTTGAAGCAAGATTGAGCATAGACCCGTACCTTAATTTCAGTGCTGTATATAAAGTGTTAAAAAAATACATCTTTATTCTTCAAACGAAGTAAAATTCTACTACGCTTTTTCTTTAGTTGTAAATTTGATTGACCAGATATTTTTAGACTTAATATGTTTGTGTTCAAAAATCCTTTTCCCCAGTTTTGACTGGGACCTGCCTTGCTGAAGGAAGGCTACCATAGGGGAAGATGGCATCTTAGTATTTTTTTTTTATACCCTAACTTTTGTATATCTTGTCAGTTCTACGACTTCCAAAGTTTTCTATATATCTTTGCTTTATTTTGGTTAAATAACACTTCCTGAGGCATGACAGACTCCTTCAGGGACAAGGAAAAGTGGGGGATGTAGAAGGCATTGGTGAAGGTGAGGGAACACATTGCAGTTGGTTTGGAAAACTGATTTTCCGTTGCACTTTGAAAGAAACGCAGCACATTGCCATGCTGACAGTGACCACCTGTGCTCATCACCGCTCCTTCCTCTCTCGTGGGTTGTTTCCTCTCCATGAATCCTAATTAAGGAACATTTCGTCTTCAGTTTGGAACTGGCTCTGTGCAGCTTCTTGGAGGCTTACTGGAACACAGTGAAATATGGGAGCAGAGGGCAGAACGGGGTGATGGGCTTTGGCTCTGAACACAGGTGTCAGGGTGGGCACAGGAGTGTGATTCAGGCCATAAGATTAATGATAGAAGAGCTTGTCTTTGGGATGTCTATTAAATTAAGCCCTTTTTTGTTTCCTTCATAAGTGAAATTGTTGCAAGTGTAACTGCTGACAGGATGTTGTTAACACCGTACCACAGACCACATGCATGCTGCTTCAAGGAGTAGGGATGTTCCCAAGCACCTATCCTGTCATGTGGGCTCTTCTGGTTAAGAAGCAGAATTGGAGAGATTATTATGTTCATGACAGGAAGTCATTTAGAAGCATTCTGATTAATTAAAAAATTCATATAGAATGGATGCGATAGCTGGTCTGTATTCATATACGTTAGTGTCTGTGCACAGAATCTGAGCACGCTTTGTTTTATTCGTGAGCCTCAATGCAGAATGTGGTCTGTGCTTCTGCCCTGAGTTAGGATATTCTATATACATAGAATCGTATTAAAAAGAATTTAGTAATACCACATTGTACCAGAAATGGCAATCTTAGCTTGTCACTGTTTGGGGTCCTCAGGTCAACCTCTTTAATTAAGTCTTGTAATGTTAAGAGTGAATTCAATACCCATCCTACCCTATCAGAGCTAACACTCTTTCCTGCACTGCTTTTATCAGCATGCCCGATTTTCCACCTGGAATTTGTTTTAACGAAGCCCAAATCCTATTTTGCTGAACGCTGGAGGCTGTGTGGAACATTCTGCCTGTTCCTCTGTTATCCCCACTAAGAAACTCAGGACAGACAAGCTGTAAGCTGCATTTTGATGTCAGGTTAAGCTATTATGGTACAAATTTTGTTTAATATATTTTTAAATACTTTCTTTAATATTTTATAGGTATTTTTTTCTATAGAATTAGCAGTAAAAACAGCAGTGCTTCATATTTCAGATCTTTTTCCACCTTTCAGAGGGCTGTGTTCCACATGATCTGGTTACCAGCTGGACAGCCAGAGGCTGAACGCAAAAAAAAGCGCAGCAGGCTTCATTTCTGCCCCAGCATTCAGGCCAGAGAGTGTTTTTCCACAAATAATCCACTTTCTTCTATACTCCCTTCCTGTTTTAATTTCATTAAAAAAAAAAACCAAAAAAAAAAAAAAACAACGAAACTTTCACTAGTTCTCCAGAGTGTGCTCCTCCAAAACCAAAGAACCAAAGAAATTCAATCTGTAGATGTTTATCTGAGAGGAGAGTGCATTGCTTGCCTTATGTGTATGTTTAAATATTCATTTAAATTACACTTCCAATTCTATTTAACTCTTCTAAGGCGAGCAGTTCTCCTCATTCCTTATTACATTATGTTTTCTTAATGCTAACAGCATGCTTAAAGGCTAGCTTAGAACTGTAGCGTCATCTTGTCAGGCTTCAACGAATGTGAGAGCGAAAGAATCTGCTAAAGTGCATGTTGACCAGCAGTGGGTTCACATCTCTCACAAGACCAGAGTGTAGAAAAATATGCAGGAAACAAATCCTGCTTCCTGCTCTTAAAAAGAAGTGTGGGTGATTGCAACAGCTAACAGCCAGGTCCGGTGCCGCTGCTGGAAGCAAAGGGAGGAACGCTGCGGTGCCGTGCGGGGACGTGCACTGTGTGCTTCCTGGCTGCTCCGTGGTGGGGAGATCTTCTGCCTAGAGGAATCTGTGCCGTCAGACAATTGCCGGCACTTGACGCTGTGCTTTAGCCAATTGTCCTGTGAGCGTTTTTGGAAGGCTGGGAGCTGTGTCTGTGTGATTCAAAGCTGTGTCCTCGCATCTCTAGCGGTTCACACAGGAGCAGGTAGATCACCTCTGGTTCTGTCCGTGCCAGTTCTCAAACTGAGGCTTGTGCTCAGCATCAGACTTCATTTCCGGTTTGCTTTGTTCAGCAGCTTGAGCACTGTTGCTTTGCACGTGCTGATGGACACCTGCACGGCGCTGGTTCCGGCGGATCGGTGCTGCTCAGAGCTCAGTGTGCTGTGCGGGGTCAGACGCAACGTAATGCAGCACTGCGCGCTCACTGATGTCTGTATTGGCCTCGAGTGGCCAAGAATTGGTAAACAGCTGTTCTGTTACTGAAGTCAATGCATTTGAACCCATTTATGCATGAGAGATTCATTCTTTGGGTAGGAAGTTGCCATTTCTTTGGCATTTTTGGATGCAGCCACACTCGATGCTATTAGCATTTTCCAAAGCCAGAGGGTAGTTTGCCTGTATTATTCGTGAAATGGGAAAACATTTATTCCAAAATGTAAACGTGGGGTCGGCAAACACTTGAACTCATCTGGTTTCACCACATATTTCTCCTGTGATCGTGGCTAATTTAATGTATTTGAAATTAAAAGCTAAAGTGAAAGTTATTTTTCTGCAGGCTGTTTTCCAAATTTTCCTCATCCTAATGTTTTTACTGTACTTGTTATATGAAACAGCAGCCACATATGTGTCTGTGTGCTTTTGTGCATACATCTGTTGTGGGTGCGGATGCATGTGTCTGAACATATGTATGAATTAAGCGCAGCGCGATGCTGGCGGGGTGAGAGCCATAAGGCAGCCACCTGCTCCGGCAGCGCGTCCGCGCCAGAGAGCAGAGATTTAAAAACAATTACAATCTAGAATGTACTTGTTAGAGCAAAAGAACAAACTAAACTAATTTAAAGTAATTTTTCCCTTAGGATGGTAATTCATTGACAGAATTACCCTGCTATTGAAATTGGGCCTGTTGTTTGCACAGCAGAGCGTACTAGATAAATAGCGGTAATAGCCGTTCTCTACATTTAATAAATGAGCTAAAATTTCTTGATACGCTTGATCTATATTACAAAGCTTATTTTTTGCTTTCTAGTGAGAAGCCAAGGATGTCTTTGATTTTCTGTAGCTACTCCAGGCGCACGCAGCTCGTGCTGTCTGCAGGGGGCTCGGTGGTGGGGGGCGGGTGGCACAGGCCCGTGAGCCCCTGTACCAATGCTGTCCCAGGCCTGACCTTCTTCCTTTAAAAGCTTTCTCATGAAAGTTGCTGTCTGTGCACTGTAAGCAGCGGTGTTACTGTGTGTCGATAGACACGTTCTAAGAAGAAGCAAACTGCTTTCTGTATAACTTACGCTTTGGTATATAGCTTTCTACATAAATATGTCTGATGAGGATCTGCTCAGAAATGTTTGTAGAGCAGTGAAGGCAGTTGGTGCAATGGCTGTGGCTCCAAAGACGAGAAGTGAATAAGCAGTGTGGTATGAAGCCCTGCTGCTGGCCCTTCATGGTTCCCGAGCCACTCAACAATACAGCTGCGATTGGTATTAATGCAGCACTCAGCGGAGTGTCCACTTTGCTTACAAACATCTCGCCTTGTGTTGACTGCTGTTGTGTCCCTGTCATTGCTTGGGCGTGGGACTGGTGACTGGGGTTTTGCTACAGCCTGACTGAAGGAAATCCTTTGCCGTTTCTGTACAGCTGTCTGGCAGCTTCCTCCCAGCGTGCCTGGCCTGACTGCTAGGAATGGTACAGCTAGCTTCAGCATCCGTATCTAGGTGTGCTGAAGAGCCTGGAGGGGTGGGACAGATGAGCTCTGGGTGTGGGAATGTTTGCAAGTGAGGGTAGGGAGAGGTCAGGACACTGCGTGTACCTCTCTGCCATCCTCCTGAAGTAGGGCTCTGGCCATTTAAATCTTATCCGAAGCATCCTTACAGGGAGCAGCACATGGAAACAAACTTCACAGCTTCCCTGCTCCTTACCAAGAGCAAACTTGCTGCTTTTCATTAAGCTGTTTGATTGCTATCAAGCTCCTTGTTGTCAGTACTAAAAGCAGCCAGGGCTTTGTACAATGTGTCAGGCAATTGTGCAGTTTCTGTGGTCTGCTTTTGGAACAATGTCTCATAAAAATCTTAAGCAGCTATCACCTTTCATGGCTAATGAACTGAGGATCTGGGAATTAGATCCAGAGCCAATTCTTGGATTAAACTCTCAGAGTCCAAAACAAGGCTGTCTTCAGGAATAAAAAACAAGCCGGGGCCGCTGGAATAGGGTACTACAGCCTGTGACCTTAAAGATGTGAGATAAGTGACCAACATGAAGAGTACAGCAAAAACTAATCAAGGAGGTGGGATGAATACCAAAGGACTTGTCTGGGAGTCAGTAATGCAGCTGAGGGGCAGGGGGACTGTTTGTTTTTAGATGCAATTTCTAAAAGGCTTTCTGAGTTTCAGAAGTATTTGGAGAGTAAGTGTCCCTCAACATTCACATGCTGATCAGGGACAAAATGAGTTTAGTGGCCCCGGCCTGCCCCAGTGAACGGGGAGAGGGAAAGAAACCCCAAACCTTTCTGTACACAAAGGAGCAGAGTGCAACTGGTAATCTCTGCAGCAGGTGGGTGGTCTGTATTCAGAGGGAGGTTTACAGGCAGATTTCATCCCGCAGACCAATAATATTTAATAATGGCATTGCAAAACCCACAATCTCCTCAACACCTTAAAAGCCAAAGAGAATACCTGCAGAAAGGATAGATTTCAGCGCTTCCAGAAAAATGTGAACACGGAGAACAACTGGAAGAGTTGTAAATAGTGGCTTTAACAGGAAAATTCCAGAATGTGTTCAAAGTAAATTAGCTACTGCCATGCCTCCTCGCACTCCCTCCTCCCTTCCCTTCCTCCCCCAGCCCGCTTTTAGTTGCTTTGAATTTCCCTTCCGCTCTCTTAGTTGACAGCATTTGCACTTATTTCTGTTAGGGAACATGGCCATTCTTTTTTATGGCAAGGTGAAAATAATTTTATTTTCATCACTTTCCCCCACTCCCATGATGGATTTACTTGAAAAAAAATAATGACGGGCTTCACAAACTGGCCTGACAGTTGTGATGCAGAGAGTGAGCTGGCTGAGCAGGGACAGTGAGGCATCTCTGTACCTATTATGGCAAAAATCGATAATGCTTTCTGTAAATTGCTCCTCCCAAAGGAGATGAACAAATGCAGGAGACAAGGGAAGCCATCATTCTGTATGAAAGCCCCTGCACATTTGGACCAGTGCAATTATCAAGAAGGACTTTCTTCTTTTTCCTTTTTTTTTTTTTTCCACTGGGGGGGGAGGAAAGTGAGAGAGTGGGATGCAAGGAAGGAAAGACCTATTTTTCAATAAACATTAATTGAAGGCTAAGATTCTGTGATTTGTCCAAATCCATTGCTTTTGGGGAGCAAAGAATGAATTAAGATAGTTTTCAGAATGATCTCATATTCTTTAGATAACTTTCCACTCTGATTACGCGTTCGGAGTTGCCTATTTAATTCCCTTCTGGCAGGCAGCAGTTCTCTCCTCTAATCACCTGCAACGCACGGTTCTGGGAATCCTCACAAATGTTGCGTTACCCAGAGTGGGAATTCCACCGAGTATCACCATCGGATTTTTCCTGTTGTGGAGGCATATAAATTATATATCATGTAGTGTGGAAGGTAATCTGAAATATGCTAGAGGAGCACGTGATGCCTTTACTGTTGCTCTGATTGATTGGGGAAATGCCATTATTTGTCTTGTAAGCAAGGAATAATAGAGGATATGAGAGTCATAGCTGCTCCACAAAGAGACAGAGCTTGAACAGAAGGAATGGGGAGGAAGGAGATAGCTGAATAGAATGGTTTTCTTATGAGCACCTGTGCTTCCTCTGAAGGATGTAGGATGACCACTGGTAGATCCTGTGGTGTTGTTTGCCTTTCATCACAAGGGCATTCCTTTTGTGAACGTTTTTAAGAAGAGGAAAATAAAGTTTGTTATCTGATAGTAAGATCATTACGGTGCATTACATTATCACTGCTCTCACGAGACCTTGGGCAAATCCTGCAATTTCACCGGGTCTCAGCTTTCCCATCATAAAAGCGAGATTAGTAATAACACTTGTCTTTGTTAAGGTCTTCACTTTCTTCACACAAAGGATATCTGAATGCCTCATCTGTTACTGGCAGTACTTCCTCTGTCCACAAATAATTTGTTTTTGTGCAGACATGTTGTGATACCGCTTCCTGCCTACGGGCTGCTAGGTGAGCATGAAGCACAGCTCCTCAGCAACACAAGACAGAAAAATTGGCGTTGGGCTCTTCTCTATCACCTGTCAGCCCGGCACTTCTGCTGTAGTGAGAAAAACAGCAGAAATACCATAGACAGGTGAGGAGTGTGTTGGAACCGTTCCTTACTGTAGTTGGAAGTTAGGCAACAGAGACTGCAGGCACATGCTGAAATGTAAAGTGCCCTGAAGTTCAGAAAGACATATTTGGAAAGGGCATTCAGAAAGTTCAAAAAAAGCCACAGCAGGTAAAAGAGATCAGCATCTATCAGCTTGAATTAAATCAAAGTAAAAGGAGACATTGTCTCCCAGAGGCGTTGTCCCGGGAGCACGACTAATGGCTCGGGGATGTGAGGGCAGGTGTACGTGGGGAGCTACCACCAGCAGGTCTTGGGAGAACCTGTGAGAACTCTCACGGTGCTGTGTGCTGAACTAATGGCACGATGTCAGATGAGACCAACTGCTGTTCCTGTGCTGAAGAGGAGTATGCTGGGAGAATGGGGAGAAATAGCAGACAGGAAGGCTGTGGTAGGAGAGAGAGGGTATGCAAGAGAGGCATTACTTATTCACATTGATTTCCTAATCTTTGTTTTCTAACACTGTAATTCTTGACTCTTGATTGGTTTCAGTTTCTTTGGTAAGTTTTTTTTGTTCCTGAATTCTCTTTTTGGAGTGCCAATAATTGCTTCAGAGTTGAGGAGAATGTGTGAATGAAAGCGTGCATTGTAATTCCACTAACCCATTTTGTTAGAGCTGTTTCATGGTTTGTTAAAAACACAACAGCTGTTTACAGTTTTTGTGCATCTTCTGCACCGTGCAGACTTTTTTGATGACTGCCTTTCTGTGGTATGATAAGCACATAAGGACGGATGTACTTCTTATGCTGCGTTCTCAGAACCCGAGAAACAGCTTGAGTTTCCTTTTTCTAATACCTCTGGAATGGAAGCCTCTTGGTGAGGAGATGAACGTCAGATCAGGTTTCTGCTTTGGCAGAAAGAAGCCATGAGGAAAATGCCCAACTGTGTTTCACAGCAGAGGCCATTTGTTATGAAGTGGAATGCTTCATTGTTCCCACCGCTGTCAGATGGAGAAGCTGTGATGATGCAAGAAGTGAAGATGCTCCTGAGTCAGTATTCTGTCTCCCTCCCATGGAAGGGAAAAGCATAGCTTTGTCATTTGTGTGAGCGTTGGAGTAGAGCAAGCAAAAATGATTTGTTAGAAATCAATTTTCTTGTTGTCTTAATGCATCTAAAATATTTAGAGGAAATATGTTTAAAAGCTATTACTACGGTTTACATATACTGCAAGTTTTAAATAATGAATTTGAAAAATGCTGCTGAAAACTGAGGGTGGTTCTCATAACCAGGAGGCGAGGTGGGAGCCTGGGCTGCTGTGGGTCAGCGAAGGGCAGCAGGAAAGGTAACATCCATCACGCCTGTGCCAGCGGCTGGTATTGGTGATCTGCTTCCGCTAGCAGTAGTTATTCTTCTGAAGGGAAAGCCTTCTAAACAAGGCTGTGAATTGGTTTTCATGCTCGCATTGACAGATTGGGAAAGCAGTTTGTTCTACCAAATTTAACAATGATATATCATTATCACAACTTTGGGGGAAATCTATAAAATCAATAAGTTTGTAGCCTGAACAGGATTTGTATCGCTTGCTTGCTGTGCTGGTGTCAAAGCGTGAGCATATGGATTGAGTCACAGCCTGAGATCAATGGAATTTGTGGACAGTAAGCTCAATAACAAGCCCTTCTGAAAAGAAATAGATGTAAAAAGCAAATTTACTAGAGTATAAAAAAAAAAAAGCTAATATCTTTTCCGCGCCTGGCTGTAAAGTGGTGTTTGGCTGCCGCTGGCTGCTGGTACTTTGAAAGCTGTCTAGGGTATGTGCTTGCAATGCTGAGTGCTGCTGCTGCTCTCTAGTTCCATGCATTGCATGTACAGTTGGATGCTTCTGTTTGTAGGGCTTGTATTAGGAAACTAGCCAAGAATAGGAGGAGGGGGAAAAAAATAGCCCTTTATATTGTAAACTGAATAAAGAATAAAAACAGTCAGTGTGTCTGCTGGGGAAAGACCATGGTGGCTTTATTTACTTTGTACTGGCAGGGCTTGCTAATGGAGAAAAATAAAAAGGCATAATTAAATAGTTTAATGAATTCGCAGCTCTTTTGTTTGAGTGGGGCTGGGAATGCATGTTCCAGAGGGCCTCACAAAGAGCTCGGCTGGTAGTGAGTTAAAAGTAGGAAATCAGTCCTTTGAAGGCATTTTTATACTTCATTATCCCAGCATGTAAAATGACTTGTACTAAACGATTGAGGATTTTTTTTTCCACTCTCTCTCTTTCTCTCTTCTTTTTCTAAACAAAGGAGAGCATCAGGGCGGCAGGAGCATAATTCCCCTCAGTGTCCTAGAGCCAATAGATCAGCTTGTCAGCGAATTGGTGGGCCTGTACTTATGTTTCAGTAAAATATAGGGCTCTGGGAAACTGTAGTGAACAACGAAACCACAAGGCAACCACCACAGAAACACACACGCTTGAAGAGATCCTGGGGGAGCAGGGATGTTCAGACCTCCCTTTTCACCTCAGTGCTTTGCAGTAGGCATGTATTCACTTTTTAAAGGATTTATATTTTTTTAGCATGCGGTCAAAAAGAATAATGTTACATCCCCCATCCTCCTCCTTTCCCTCCCCCTACCCTGATTTTTATTTCTTTGTTGTTAAGGATTAGTAAAGTTGGATCAACTAAAAGGAGTATTTCCTTCTCAGAGAACACCAAGCGTGAGGGCTTCGGTGAGAGCAGCAGTGTTTGTTCACTGATGTTCCTCAGCTCCCACACGCTTCACAGGTCCCGGAGGCGAAGGGACGGCTCCCACGTGAGCCAGCTGAGGAGCCCTGACACATCCAGTGTCCATCAGCCTTTGGCGGTGGGTTTCGGGTGTTTGGTCACCACTCGGCTCAGCTGGTGGAGCCCGGCACGGCCTGGTGCGCACCAGTGCTGTGTTCAGCTCAGTCTTTTTGATGTTATTTGTTACTAAATAATGGATGTATCTTTTAGTAGCCAATGTGGCCATTTGTCATACGGATGTTATCGGGAGGTCATTCCGTGCAATGGAAGACCCACGAGAAGAGCTCTTTACTAACAACAAATGAAGATGCCTTTCACCACTGCGCCCGGCTTTGATTGCACCTGGCTGCTGGAGCCGGTCAGATCTGTGTGCGTGTGAGAGCCAGCTGCAGACAGCAGGGAGCTCCCCCCAGGACCTCATCTGGCCCATGGGCTGGCATTTACAAAGCATTCCCTGGTTTTTACAGCTTGAGTTTGCTTATAAACAACACTAACTGTTTGTTTCTTGTTAAAATTTACCTCATAAACAAATTTTACTGTGTGAGTTTGAGCCAATAATTGTTTAATCCTAACTTTCTCATACCCATAGTGCAGGGGCCGTAAAGCTGCGGTCGACACTTGATAGAATGTTCTGCCACTCTCCTCTGAGAGCAGTGCCTGAGCTCTGGTGGTGGGGCCAGGCAGTGCTGCGGCTGAGGGGGCACAGCGGGTCCCGGCCATGGAACCCGGCCAGCGGCGTTCTGTGCTCTCACTGCGAGAAGCAGAGAAAAGCTCAGAAGAAGCCAGAAAGTAAAATCTTCCTCCTGTTTCTGAAATTTGAGTTACTTTATGATGCAACAGTAAAGCTATCCAGTCATTTACAGCCCGTGGCAGTCCGTTGCCCCTCTTGCTGAGTAGCAGGGAAATGCCGTGGAAGTGACTGCTTATATTGATTAGCGAGACACGAGAGAGTTAGAGACCCTCAGCACTGCCACTTAAAGCGGGCAGGAAACCCAAATTGACCAGTAATAAAGTGTTTGAGGTTGTACAAGGCGGCTCCTGGGGAAACTGCCTTCTCGGAGTGGGATGCTAGGGGTGGAAAGCTGTCAATTATCCTTGTTTGATGAGGAGTAAGTAAACGTGCTACTAAAGTGGCCTATTAAATGTGAGAGAAACGTGCTGGGGCTGGGTTCCCTGTGCAAAACTATTCTTGTGAAGTTGGAAGGATGGGTGTTCTCGGATCCCTAACAAAGGGTGCTGCTATCAGCTGGGAGCCTGAGCTTTTGTTTTTCTTTTTTCTCTTTTTTGGTGTGGCCTCTAGATACAGATAGGAAAACAGTGAAAACTGTTGTTGTAAGAAACTGAATTCTTGTTGCAGCATTTACCACTGTGTCTGGAGAAGGAATATGCAAAAGGAATGCAGAAGGCAGTGGGACATCATAGGCAAAAGGCTAGCAGGTTTTTTAGTTCAGTACACAATTAAAAGACAAGAATAATCAGCAACCATGAATATCTCAGATGTCTAACATGAGAATTACAGGGGATGGATTATTCAGATCTGAAGTCTGAATAATTATATAAGTGGAATCTTTTTATCAGTTGCAAAATATCCCAGAGCAGAGGGAGGATGCAAGGTGTAAGAAACCACCTTGCTGACTGCTGAGAGTGAGTGTTAAAGTACAGCAGAAACATGCTCTGATAAAATCAGAGAGGCCGACTCATGAAATCGAGCCAGCCAGCAAGATGCATAAAAAAAGCAAAGATAATGGTACTAAGAACAATAGCAGGAATAGGAAAATAAAGGAAAGTGTGGGATCTCCATTCAGTGGAGAGCAAATGATAATTTTCAGACAGCCAAATGTTTTTGTATCCCTCTCTATTAAAGGTCATCTTTGGGACAACAGCTACCATAATTGATGCACTTGCCAAATGGATAAGATCTCAGTTCTGAATAGAGAAAAAACAGGTTAAAGTGTATAAGATAGATGCTGTTAGAACCATCACTTCCAAACCTCGTTAAAGGAATGTGTAAAGCTGGATTAAACTCAGAACAGGCAGTGGCTGTCTTTGAAAACTTGTGCAAGGGAGTTAGAATACTGGAAGGCAACGCAGTCATTAACGTAAACAGGAGTTGAGGAGTTTAGACAGGAGTTGCAGATCAGTCGTCTCAGCTCCACGTCCTGCAAAAATTCTGAAAGAAATAACCAAACTATTTGCGAGCGCCTGGAGGAGGACAAGGAAATGAATAACTAACAAACTGTACAGATTTGTCAGAAGAAGCATTGTCTCTCCAAAGCACCAACTTCTGTGGCAGAGAAACAGCTGTGGACAGGGACAAAGCAGCAGATGCCACATATCCTGATTCTTAGGGAGGTTTCTGTCAGTCTCACGTGGCTGCTTTGTTTAAAAGCATGCCAAGGAAGCGTGGTTTAGGTGAGTGTAGGTGTATGTCTGAAGAATCGTATTTAGGGCGTACTTATTGGTGCCAAAATGGAGGGAGATGTGAAAGGAGGTTTGGCAGGGGCCTGCCACAACCCAGGCTCTTTACAGTGTTTGCTGTAATGAGCTGAATCGTAAAGCAAAGACTGTGTTTTCTGAACTTGCAGGCAACAGAAACCTGTGAGACGTTGGGTACGTTCCGTGGTGGGAGTGCGGTTCATAATAATCTGTCAGAGGAGGGAGATGACCTCAGGAAAACTGTATGAGCTTGTGCAGGACAGCTGCAGAAGGGCACAAGAGGTGCCGTGTGTTACCCGTGTGTAGTTTCTCAGCCGGCTGCCCTGCTGTTGGTTTCAGACCTTGTCATCCTTCTGCTCTGAGAACCGATGTGATTTTAGTGTGCTTTTGCAAATGAATGTTAAAATAGATTTGGTGAAAAAGAAGAAAAGAGAAATTGCTCGAGGTGCAGATATAAGAAAATTCATTTGTGTGTTTCTGTAAAGAACTTATGTCTAGGTACTTTGCAGTGCTTTATTAACGCTCTCTATGCAAAACAGACGTGCTGACAACAAAAGCAAAAGAGAGGAGAGTTCCAGAAGTCATTGCTAAGCTGTGCTGTGGTACCGCAGCCTGGACGCTGCGCACACCGATGGCTGTGCTGAGCAGGAGCAGCAAAAGGAAAGTTTTGTCAGAAACAAAATCTGTGTTTTCCTACTGATTTCAATAGCTTTTTGAAAATATAATTTCTAAAGTAAACTTAATGTACATGTAATGTAAATGTAATACGTAAACTCAGTTTTTTCATTTCTAATTCAGGCAGAGCTCTTACTCAGATTAATCATGGTTTTGACAACGTGATTGACTTATAACAAAAACACTTCCAACAGATATAATACCTGTTCAATTAATCTCCTTATTCTCCTTTCTGAATGGCACCAGGACTGCAAAAGTTTAAAAAGAAAAAAAAAAAAAAAAAGTTAATTTAAGATCTCCAGTTGTTCCCTCTGCACAGTGCTGTTGTTTTCTGACCCTTATCTCTTCTAAATGTCGTTTTCCCCACTCAATCCTGAGGTTGATCAGGAGGATTTGATGCAGTACAAACCACAGCTTCCTACAGAACCTTCCTGTGAAATGCTGTGTCCAATGGGAAGCCATGGTGTGCTTACTTGCAGGCACAGCCTTGCAGGTTCTGAAGCAAATGGCATTACAGAGTGGAATGCAAATGCAAAGATAATCACCAGACCATTTTTTTTTGTCTTCTCCCGAAGCATCTGGGGTGAACCCACATGAGACAGGATGCCAGCAGTGGGAAAGCATCATTCTTCCTTCGTGTGCTTCGTATGAGCTTCGTACCTTACGTATGAGCTTCGTACCTAATATGCGTGTTTGATAGAGATTTCCCGTTGTGAACAGAAAACAGCGAACACTCAGAGGTATTCTACAACTGAAATTTCACTTCTGATCCCCAAAGAGATGAAATTCAGATTCCTTAAATGTCCAAACCTTTACCACTGCTGTTGTGGAGAGACTTTTGTTGGAAGTGGAAATAAAAAATTACTGTTTTGGTTGCTCCATTCTGTTCTTTTTGGTGCTGTACATCCCCCATCACAATAATGCATCCTGGTTTGCTAGTAGCACTTCTCCTTCTAAATTGCTTCAGCTTTGTGTTCTCTTGGATCTTCACGTTAGAAAATCATCTGCTGGCAATCTCTGTCTGTCTGCCTGTGCCCATCTACTCTGGTTTTGTTTGTTCATTTGAAAGTATAGTCTAGCATCTTCCACGAATCCCCTGAGATCCTTACATCTTTCTGTTGCATGAAGCAATGCTGTTACATGCGGGCAGACAATGACACTTCCTTACTTATTATTAATTTGTTACAGGCAAAATTCCATCCCTCTATTTTATTATGTTTGTGGTACTTTCTCCTTTTTTACTCTTCACTGCACCCCAAAAGCTCACTTCAGCAATATGAAGTGAACCATGCTTGTAGTGCTATTAAGTAATATTCCTTATTACAAAAAAGAACAGAGCTCCTTTTAATGAGTGCTTTAATGCTACCAGTCCATGTCACTATCTAGGGAGCCCCTTTTCTTCTGTTCGTAATGAGGAACACCTCATTTGCACTGTCCCTAGATTTATGGAAGGACAGGAAAAAACCTTCAATTTATTACATCTTAAATGAACTGCTCCCCAAGCAAAAACAAAGAGGGTAGTAAACTGGTGCTCTGCAATATATAGTTTGATTTTTTTATTGAGCCGAATAGTGATGTTCTGCCTCACCTAGGAAGGGTGAGCATGGGCTATAATTACCTCTTGTGAACCCCATTTCCTGCTCACCTCACTGGCCTATACCTCTTCAGGATGTTGAATCTGTCAGTTACAGTGTTTTATTTGGTCTTACTGATGGTGCTGTATACAGTTAGGAGCAAGGAAGCTCATCTCGTATCTCATTTGCTTGAAAAAAATGGGGCATGCTCCCTGAATTTGTGACTGAAAAAGCATTGCCGTTGTTCTCTGAATTTCATTCTTAGGATGTTCTGGAATTCTTTCTGCCAAGTCCTTCTCCTTATGCACATCCTGACCTTCTTTTCTCCATCTGTACGATCAGATTGCTGCTTTGGCAGATATTCTTGCATAACCTAAGAGTTGGCTAAAGAGAAAACACTTTTTAATTGATGAAATCTCAGTTTTAGGGAAAAAAAAAAAAAAGGTTTTAAGGTCAAAGTCTTTGTAAAGTGAACAGAGACAGGCAGTAATAGCTGTGTTCTTGGTAGGCGATTAAATTCAGTGTCTCATGTGCAAGATGAATTGACATAACGGTGTGAGCCTTTGCTTTTCTGACTAAAAAAAAAAAATGTATGAATTCCTTAAAGTTTTAATATTATTAAATTTCTCTTCTGTAGGGATGCTTTGGACAAGCATGACTGTGCCTTGCTGTGATAAATTTAAAATCAAATCTGAATCGTAAGAGGGAGGTTTTTCCTTTGTTCACTCTGGCTGATGCGCACTTCCTTGCACCCAGCAATGCAGAGCCACCTCAAACATTTTTTTTCAGCTTGAGAGCAGCAGTCGAAGAATTTTTGTCTAACCTATGGCAAAAAGCAGAAATCAATAATAAATGATCTGGTGCCTTCCTGGTTTTGCTCTGTGTATGAGTGTCTTCTCTGTAGTTCAAAGGTTATGGAATTTATAGTAGACAAATTCCAGCTACAAATAATACTGCTAGCATTTTGCAGGCAATCTTAAAACCTTTTTGTTTACTTCCTTTTCTACGGGAGCCAAATAAGAGGCTTTTACATACCAAGTCAAGGTTTTTTTAGACTTAAACTTCAGAATATTTTCAATATCTGCAACATTATCTTTTGAATAATAATTACCTCTTATATTAAATTATAAGACAGCAGGATTCAGGATTAGATCTCTGCATATTATTCTAGTGAAGGAAATTATGACAGGGGTCATTTTTTAGAATTATGTAGGAGGGTAAAAGGTCCCAGGCAGCATTAGAAGGGAAGGCGTTTATAATTAAATTGTAATTTAGGCCCATGATTTATAGTTTTCTCAATGAAAAATTTGGTGCTGTAGAGAGATCCTAGGAGGAACTTTAGTGAGATACAACTTAATGAAATAATAAAAAGAAAAATTATTCTGGAATAGAGTGTATTATAGCGGTACCCGTTCGCACACTTCAGTGTAGCTAATGTTCTGTCAGCATTTCTGTGATATACTCTGTTTTCCAGGGTTAGATCTAGACAGTAACATTCCGTTTTAGGCTGAAACATAGCATGTCAGGTTTCAGGTCAAGAGAATTTTCACAATATATATTTTTAAATAATTTAGCTCATTAAAACTTACAGCAGTATTCCAAAGCGTGCAAGTTGTCACATTGAGACAAAGGCTGCTGCTGCTTTTTGTTACTACTCATGAGTTGCAAGGAAACGGAAAGCCTTGTGCTTCCTAATTTGTCGTCATTAAGGTGCATAGGGCAGAAAGCTGCTTTGAAATAGCTCTCACCTATAGAGAAACAGCTCGTTTCCATCTACTATGCAGTGGGGTTTGTTTTTTTTTTTGGTTACTTTTAATACTGTTCTGTAGAGTAGATGGAGATTGGTATTAAACTATGAGCATTTTAATAGTTACATTAATTAATTAATAGGCTAAACTCCTCCTACCTTGATGAAGATCTATTCTACAGGTATAAAAACTTTAATACAGAGAGGTTAAATGATTTGCCAAAGGCAATTCAGGTAGTCAGTGACTGATCTGACAACACAAGCCATCTCTGACCTGATCTCCTCTGGCAGTAAAACTGTTGGTGAGCCAGTGTATATGGATGGCTAGCAGTAGCTCATAGGTGTGTCAAAGCCACATTTCAGGCTGGAAAGAATTAATTTTCATGAAAGATGGCTTTAACAAACTGATATACATTTGGACGCTGCCTTTTAAACCTGATTTGCTTATGCACTTTTGGCACCTGTTGTATCAAATGCTTACTGCCTGAGTTATTAAAAACAGAAACAACACGAACACCAGCCAACAAACAAACCCCACACTTCTTTCTTCTGCAGTTGCCTGACTTTTGCATACAGTCATAGGAAGAAAAAGTGCAAGTTTTGTGTGCGGGTTTGAAGACCACCTCCTGGATTTTACCATGTCCAGTTTAAGACCACATATCAAACATTACAATATTTAGAATTTTTTAGAGTAACTTTGAATGCAAATAAGAACCTGATCCAAAATAGAAGATTTAAGCATACTCTGATACGAATGAAACCGGCAACATTGAGTCTAAACAAAATGTGACGTTTCTCATGTTACAGAAAGACGAGAAGGAATAAGCAACTTGAAAATATACTTTATAGAACTTAACAGTACACTGAGACTTTGTCTGGCATCTCTGCCAAATAAAGGAATAAGAAGTAGTAAGAAAGGTAACCCTCTTGCGTTGGGAGGGAAATGGCTATTAATAAACAAAGATGACATTATTTGCCTTGTTTCCATGTTATCTGCCTTAAAGCATTAGCTTTAACTGTGTTCAGCTGACATGATTTTAGCTTCACCTTCTGCAGATGCTTATTTGTAAACAGAATATATGTGATGGGAGTTCTTGTACACCTCCAAATAACTGTGATGGCACTAAGAGCCAAGTAGATAAAGGAAGGAGGAAAGGAAGAAAAACACTGTGATGTTGTTTGGCAAACACTGCCTTGTAAGTTTAAGCATGAAGAACAGCAAGATAAGGAATAGCAGAGTTCTCTCTTGTCTTCCTTTAACGGATGCTGAGAACTCAAACTCGCTGCACAGATCGGAGTAGACTGGGATGGAAAAGGTGCATTCATTTAGTGGAAGCAGAAAGCGGTGCTAGCGTTAGGATTGTTATTGTTTGCATTATAAACGTTAACTTGAAAATTGTCCAAATAACTATTTAATATCCAATTTATTGAGAAAATAATAAGCTTTTAAAAGACTGTGTTTTCACATAATGAGCATGTAGACAATGCTCATCAGACAAATAACTTATGTCTTAGGAAAGATATATTTTCTTAGTAGCAGAAATCATTCTGTCTTGAGTGCATAACAAACACTTCAGAATTTATCTGAATGAAGAAGTTACATGACAGACTCTGTAATTTATTGTGCCAAATTCTTTAAAATTTCAGGGTAGCTTTTCCTTTTTCTAAGCTAAAATGAAGAAAAAAAGCTAAAGACTGATATGTAAAACAAACAAACAAAAACAAACCAAAAACAAAAACAGAAAAAATTCGTCTTAAACAAGAAAACAAGGGATATTTACAGAAAAAGATCACTTTTCCTGTAATTTTCTGAACCTTGCTTGCAGGAACTGTTGATTACAGAAACGTGTTTGAAACGTCGGCTTTTTTCTCTGCAGCTCCTCTCCCTCTGCTTGATCCGGCAGGGAAATCACAAGTGTCTGCATTTGACTTCTCCCTTTGTTTGGCAAGGCGCTCTGATCGCGTTCCTCATTTAGCATCCTAACGTCGCCCTTGGATGAGGAAGCAGCAGCCTTTGTTTAGAAAGAAAGTCTCTTTGATAATTAGAATTAGTGAGAGATGTATCAAAACCCAAAGAAAACGTGCTACAAAGTGCGAATACATCTTTTATTTTGACAGCATGGTTTCCGATATGGCAGAATCCCCAGGCGTGGCTGCAGGCGGTGGCACGCGCAGCCCTGTGCCCCCTGGCTGAGGCCTGGGGTGGGCCACGGCCCCACGTGGCGGGTTGTATTCTCTGGGCAGGCCGTGGGCCCCCCAGCAGGCCATAGGCTGCTACAGTGTCCTGCCCCGATCGCCTCAACCAGCACACGGCGCCAAGGTGAAGCAGCGCTGTTCATTGCATTTTGGCTCGTACCGCCAGGGAGGTCGTTGTGGCGCCCAGCATCGTGGTGCACCCTGCCCACAAGCAGCAGGAGCAGAGGTGTGAGGGCAGCGCGCTCTCGTCTGTGCAGCCGTGCCGCACGTGCCGGTGGGTCTCAGCACCGCGGTAGGCCTCAGCTGGGTGCCTGGCTTCCAGGTAGGGGCCCAGCCCGGCTGTGCTCGCGGGCCCCTTGGGACGTCCATCGGGCGTGGGGACGGGGTGCTGCTGAGGGGCTGTCCCTGGTTGTGAAAAAGTCATGGGGGTGGCAGCTGGTGGTCTGGATTTGGCTGCTGTGGAGGTCTGGCTAGCTGAGCAGTGGAAGCTGAAATTAACGTAGCGCACAGGGAAAGGAGCATGGGCTCCAAGTAGATAAACTGAATGCCTCTTTAAAATTTAGAATTTTTTTTTCTGCTTGTGCGAGAGGCTGCCTGCACAGAGCTGGCAACCCTCGGCTGCCGTCCCTGTGGCACTGCGCAGCCTGGGCTGTGCTGGGCTGAAGTCACTGCAGTTATGAAATGCTGTGCTGATGAAAAAGTAGAATGTAAAACATCAGGCCTAAGGTGGTTTAAAGTGGGTACCCAAAATTAATAGACGTGTTTGACCTTAATCTGTCTTCCTGGACAAGTTTAATTATGGCCATTTCTTAACTTCAGCGTGAGCTCTTGTTTTAGAAATGTTAGTGTTCTTTTAATACTTTTTTTTTTTTTTAAACTCAGTACCACTGTATTTTTATGACTTTTTTTCCAAGGAAAAAAAAATTGTGTGCATGAATTTCCTGGAATAGAAGGCACCAAAACTTTGCATGTGCATAAGATGAATTTTTCTTTCTAAATAATTATCTGTTTGTGAGGTGAGCCCAGACTGGGCAGGGGGAAGAAAATTAAAATGCTGGTTTGAGAGCCACATTTAAAGGAACTCCTTTTGGAATGGTATTGTTGTTTTCGTGCTCATGTTCTGTCCTATGTGCTGGCTGAGGTGAGGATCGCTCCCTGCACAGCTCTGGGTATGATTTGATGCTTAAGAACTGACAGATGTGTTGATTTATACTAAGCTGAGCCCCAGTGTTTTTTCTAGCTTTTACTGTTTCTCTCAAAAATTAAGCAGAGATGTGTTATGATATCCATGTGTAATTTTGAATATTTATTTACAATATAATGTGCTAAAACACGGACACATATCACCCTCTAAAAACAAAAACATGCTAGATCTTCAGAGCAGTTCACTTCAGGAGGTCTGCTTGTCATGTGAAAATGCAGTTCTGATTTCCTGGTTGGCTGTGAATAGATGCTGCCTCTCTTATGTGATACACGTGATTTTACTATGTTTTACTCTCTCTGTTTACAAGGAAAAAAAAAGCTGAAAATAAGAATCTGTAGACACAAGCAACAATTTTACACCTCTCTTTTAGAAATTTACCATCTCTTTCTTGTGTGAAATAATTTCAAGTTTGCTATGAAAAAGTAAAAGGGACCATCAGTGCCTTAGACTGAAGAGAGTTGTTCTGAGATATGCTGGTGGTATAGAAAAAGTCCATGGTTAAATATATAAAAAAATAATTTTTGTTTTGCTCGTTCTTTCTGGAAGGCTGGTTTTGTGAGTGGGATTCTGTCAGAGCGGGAGAACTCATTGCTTGAGTGCACTTACTTTAGTTCCACGTCTTATCCAACTCTTGGAACTTGAACTTGTCATTATCAGACACAGAAGGTCAATGCATTAGCTATGGTGCTAGCTCTTTCATGTGGCCTTTCTGAAGAGGAAAAAACAGCTTTTAATCTTAGCTTTTATAAAATACTGTGCGTACTGGGATACATCCTAACTTGTCATTTCCTCGTCTGTTTTAGTGCTAGGGGATATCTGGAGACACTTTATGGTGCCACACAGATACACACGTCTGCAGAAGGCCTAATCTGAAGTGAATCTTCTATAAATAATAAACAACAAATAGGTTCCTTTTAGTTATATTAGCCCCAAAATAGGTCACGTACATTTGTTTTAAATGCAAACGTAACAATAAAGTAAATTCCCTAGGTGGAGAATTTGATGTGTTTGTGCAGATTTTCTGGACACGGTACAAAAAAAGCCAGCACCTATATTTTACCATTTAAAATATTTATGTATTGTCTCCTAAAGTCCTGTGTCTGAAATACTGCTTATAATAAACACCCGGCTGAGAACTAATAGGCACAGCGATAACACTTGCCGTTTGTTACTTAATACCGAAGTAATCTTTATCAACTCCCTTTTGAATGGAAGCTTATTAGTGTTACTGTAGGAGAAGTTGTCAGCTTTGTCAATTTCTTGCCTCAAAATGATCTTATTTTTCGATAACTGTTAATTTGAGGTATCCTCGTCTTCAAGTCAAAACAAACGGGTGCTGAATTATCCGACTGGCAAGGCGTACGTGAAAGAAGCATCTATAACTTAGATTACCTTTCTAACAGATCATACCTAGTTCCCAGACTAAATCGTTCATTGTACAAGCATACTAATAGCAAAATGATAGCCTACAGTAAGGTAAATTGGTCTATTTAGTAAAATCAGTACTTGTGCTTAAAGAAAAGAAAAAAAAAAAAAAGCCTAAGAAGGAGGAGCAACGAGAAGAAAATAAAAATGTATCAATTTTCTGTAAAACTGCAGTCTTGCACCTCAGGGGAGTGGGGTTTCTCAGCTGAAGGACTACAGGCTGTTGTGGTTCCGTGGGCTTCTTCTCAGGAAAGGTGATGAGGAAGCAAGCCTCGTGTCAGTGGCTTTGTGCTCCGCAGGCTGTGCCTCCACTGGGAACAGTAATGTGGTTTTCAAATAAAACAAAGTCCGAAGAGACAGCCTGGGCAATCCTTTTAGCACTCCTCCTCACCATAAGACCTAATATGTTAAATTCCGTGGGCAACTGCAATGGAAAGGAAGGCGTATCTGAGAAAGGCCATTTATTGTGGTTGTTTTGAATTAAAATGGCTATGACACCTATTGTAATTTTCATACTATTTCTGCCTAATATAACTGTGTTTGGATTTTAATTGGAGTCTTTAAGTGCTAGCATAATACAAACAATACGTATAGGATATCTCAGAGTAATATTAGACAAAGGTAAATGCTAAAAATGGTAGTGCTGTTTTCCAGCTTGTGTTCTTCTGTGGAGCTAGCTGGAATCTTAAGTTCTGTGTGTCACCCATTGTAATATACATAATTTCTGCATCCCTATTCATTTTCATCCCTGAGATGCATTGTAAAAGTGTAAATCCATCACTAGATAATTTTCAGTTCCATTATTTACAAAAATGAATAGTTAAGCAAGTCATTGTTAGTGGGATGCTATTGTTGTTTCTCGGAGATAGGGACTGCCAAGGTCTTGAATGATGTACACTTGAATGTTCTTTCAAGACACTTGTACCTGTTTCATTTGGGAGGAGTTTCACTCATGTAAAATCAAACAGAAACAATTTTAGTAGCCTCTGAAAAGAGAAGAAGGGAAAATGGATATTAATGAACTGTTTAATATTCCGCTACAGAAGAGATGCAGTGATTTTGCTGTTGACACTTTTGCATGGAATTAAAGAGATCTGGTAGTTGTTTTACTTGTCTGTCTTTGTTCCTGAAAGACTTTTCAGTGTCATCAGATTTGGTTTTGTAACCCAAGAGATGTTTTACAGACATGCAGACAAGGAAAAATTGCTTCTTTTTCATGAAATTCATTGCTATTCAGAACGTGGGTCTTTGATGAGTTAGAAATTTTGGCTAAAGCTTTAATGAGGTTTTCATTTCGTGAACTTGTGTCAGAAACGTACAGGCTCCATGATTCACAATTCTGAATTGAGCGTTCTTTTTTTCCCGAGAATTTTTCTGGCTTATTGTTTATTACTCAATATGTTATTGATTTTTGAGTTGAGAGGTTTGCAATGAAGGTGGAACAGTTTAGGGCTGTAGATCTTTACCGTGGGATCTGCACTGACGCAACTGCTTGCTCCGTTCAGGTAAGCATTTGCAACTCGAGGTTATGCAGACGATTCCGGGGCTGAAGTGCCAAAGGAAACTGCGGGGTTCTCATCATAGATGCACTTCTACCGCACTCCGTATGTCAGCTCTGCTGGTTCTGTTGTTCTCAGACGTTAAGACCAAATCTTGTTCCTGGCTGTCCGTGTGCTGACGCGTGCAGTGCTGGATGTTCTTTGGGTGAACTCATTTTGTGAAGCACAATGGTGCTGACAGTAGGGCCTTCACTTCTCTAATGTGGTGGAGCCTCTACCAGAGGACTGTACAGAAGCACTGTCTCCTCTTTCCCTGTATTTTTTGTTATGGTGATGCTGGTACATGTAGGTTCCCTCTAAGTTTTCAGCTAACGATACTGCAGTGTCAATAGCTTGTATCCGAGACTGTTTTTCAAGGAACTGTGCTGTGAATGCAGAGGAGCAGATTTACCTACTTGCTGTGTAACTGTAACTAGATAGCCACTTGTATTTATGTAATGTTTACTAAAATATTTCCTCCTGTGCCTGGCTGTTTCACTGCAGGTTGGCAGGAACTTAGGGAGCTTTCTGCAAACTTTCATTGAATGATCCGAGATTTCAGAGTCTTTCTTATGTTCTTGTGCTGTGCTACCATCAGAAATTGTCTGAACTCAAAGCCATACGCCTTACCATATTTTGATATCTTACGTGTGTTTTGACATGTTAAAAATAATAGAAATATTGAAGTAACAGTAGATTGACATTTCTTTTACTTAAAATTATTTTTTTCAGGGATGCCACAACTGCAGAAATATTCTGGCATAACAGAAGGAGGGCGTATGAGTGCATAACCTGAGCAATTACTGGGACTTTCTGAAGGCACGTTTCAGGAGTGATAAGACTTCTTTGCTGCAGACCCTAGGAAAATATTTAATAAACTTGGGGCAGTGTTATGTATCTTTGTATTTAACTATGAGCGTTAATAGTAGGGTGCTGATACCTTTCCTCACTGCATCCAAACAATGATTTTTGAAGATAATTCCCACATCATTGCAGTGATATGGCTGTAGATGCGGTGAAAAGCTCTTTAGTCAATCTAATAGATATTAATGAGTGAAAAATTTGCACTCCAGACAGTATTCTTCCCTTCAGGTGCCCACTGGTGGGCGGCAGTACCGAGGTGGTGCTGGGGTGTGCACAGCTAACTCTGGGGCGCCGCTGAAACCCCCTCCCCGTGTGTGCATGGCAGAAGTGCCTCTCATTACAAGGGACCACTTTCTCCCACTAGATTTTTCTCTCCTTCAGTTCAGGAAACATCAGAAGAGAATAAGAATGGATTTACAGCTAAGGTCAAAGGAGCAGGGGAACCCCAGGCATGCAGCCCAAGGGCAGAGAGCTATCATGTCACTTGCAGATGACATCATTTCTCGCTGTTAGAAATAATTTGGGATGTGACTTGAGATTAAAACCTAATATAGGTCAGTGTTTGGAGGTGACGGGGTGTGTTTGGACTGTTTAAAATTGTATGGTTGACTCCAGGACCTCTTCTGGTCTCTTCTGTTTTGCAAACCCTGCAGTCTCTTCCCCACTGTTCTAGAAGGAAATGTAACGAGTCCACTATTGTGTGAAGTTGCTTTTTCTCAGCAAAATCTTTTTCCAGAGAGAAGGAATTTGCTGGCTGAATGCTCTCACTCTTAATAGTATCTGAATATTTGAATAATGAAGTTTGGAGGGCAGAGATGTGAGGGATCCATGGGAGCAGGTCCACTCACCCCTCGACTTTCCCCTGGAAACGTCGATGTGATGTGGGTGATCCTAACATGTGACAGACGTTTGAAAGCCGAAATGTTTTTTGTGTGATTAGTTATGCCCTGATTGGCAGATTTGAAAACAAAATTAAGATATGGTTTTGACACACAAAAGAAGGAGAATGATATAATCTATATTTAGTACTTCTCTCATATGTTCCATAGCGATTGGCTCTGGGGCCTTATCTTTCTGAAAATATTAACTGGTGCTTTTTTCAAACATATTCTTCCTTCTGCAGCTTTTGTTACAACTTGGTATTTCGTTTTCAGTGTCTGCATCCATGCGTTAGGGAGCAGCAGGACGGGCTGTGTTTGCTGGGTGCCTCGCTGTTGCTCTCCCCGTGCTGGCTGCAGTGCAGGTGCCAGTGTCAGCGCAGTGCCAGGCTGCTGCTGTGGCTGCCCTCACAGAGCACACCTTTACTTCTAGGCTCGAAGGGAGACCAGGAAGAATTTGTCCGCCAAGTAGCAAGAAAAATACTTGTCTGTTCCCACCCAGGCTGAGCTAAAATTGTGTTTTTGTTTATTTGTGCTAGATACTTTCTGGATTTATCCTGAACAAGAAGTGGAATTGTTGAGTTAATGCCCAGGAAGCAGCCCTTCTCCCCTGCGCTACACCCTCCAGCCCAGAAGGCCTTCACACGCGGTAAGAAAGCCTCTCTTCTTTGTTTCCAAGCTGAGCTCTGAGTGCAAGCATTTAGGAACATTTAAATGAATTCTATGCAAAAGTTGTTTGTTTTTTCAGCTTTCAGTCTGAAGTTGTGTGAATTGTGGCTACGGTGTGAATTTAAGTCTTCAGTACCTAGGTTGGTGAATGATGGAGTTCAATTATTTTAGAGACTATGCCAACAGTAATGACTTTATAATTAATGATAATCTTCATAATTTATGTGGGACAGTGGCAAAACCAAGTGATCTACCTGTGTTAATGGCTGCAGAATACGTGGGTGTGTTCTGTACAGATATGTTTTTGAAAGGAGAGGCTTTGTTGTGGATCTGTCGCTGTCCTGGGAAGGTGATTTCTGAAAATAGGGGATACAAATGCGAATCTGTGCTTAAAAATATTGAGGCAAGCATGTGCATTAGCTCATTTCTTGCGATTGTGTATTTTTTCTACAGCAGATTCACTTATGATGTAGACTGTATAATTTAATTTTGTTGTATTCAAATACAATGTGCCATATTGTTCATGAGGATATAAGTTTTTGTTTTCGTTATGTACTACTGAGTATGCTTTGCTTCTCTGACATCCATGCTGTGGTGGCACACTCAAATTTTGGCAAAAATAACTCTCACCAAAATACCTAATACTTTGCACCCCCAGATGAATGTTCTGGGTGGGGAAAAAGGTCTTTACGTAATAGCATAGGCAGATTTCAGGGATCACTGCAGCATGTTGTAAATGATGAATGAAAAACTTCCCAGCTGATGCACAGTGAGCACAGTTGTTGTGGTCTACACGGTCGCTGCTGTGAGAGGCTCTTTGTTCTCATACCATCTCAGACACGTGCCAGTCCTTAATGAAGAACACTCTTGTGCCTGTATTTGAAAGCAATAAGTCTTTAACAGTAACAATAGCGTGTTAGAAAAATCTCTTAAGATGCTGTATCAGTAAATATCCCATGCAAGTTTCCTGGGTGTTTGTACGTTTATGTGAGCTTAAATATCATTATTTTACAGTAATGAACTTGCCATGGATAGACTGTTTCATAAAAACTTTTTCTTCCTTCACTACTAAGAATATATTACTAACAAAAAGTGCTGCGAGCCTGTCCTGTCGAGTACAATGCCATGATGGAAAGTATTTATTTGAGATGCAGATGATGAAGCTCGTACGTTAAGTGTGGTATGAATAGGAGGTTTTGTGTGTTGGAAAGGAATTTGTCAGGCTGGGTGGAAATGAATTTTTCCTCAAAGATCAACTTTTTGTTCTTGTAAGCCTTCTGTAAGAGTTGCTAACGGATTTTCTGGAATGGGACTGAGGGATGCTCTTAGGAGTAAAGTTTGGGATATTAAATAGATAGAACTGGATGGCTTTGAAAAAGTAATGAAAATAGGTGAAATCTAATAGTATCTAGTAAGAGTCTAGTAAGAATATCTTTTGCTGTTAGCTGCAAGGGTGCCCTTAGCTAGGGATGTGGGTGTGTTGGCTGAGCACAGCGTGACAGGCACCATGTGTAAGGGAAGAAGCTGAGTGCGAGCTTAGGGTGGATGAAGAAAAAGGTGATTCCAGAGAGGTTAGCTGTTGTAAGAGCAACTGGTAAGAGCTTGGATGTTTATGGGGGAAAACTGTAGCAGTGTGAAACTGGAACTATTGTTTAGCTGGAGAAGCGTGCTCAGGTGATCTCTGCATCTCATCGTTACAAGGGGCTGTAACAATTAGCAGCGAGTCACTTCCCTTAACGAGGAAAGCCTGGGAGGTCTTCTCTCCGAATGATGTTCTCTGAATGTGTTCGATGTAAATGACTTGGCAATCTGGCAAATAGGAAGAATAACATAAAGTGAAAGGTTTACTTTCCTAATGAAACATGCTTGAGGTACTGTGAGATTGGGAGAATGTGTAAGAAGAAGGCAGCTCTTGAACTGCTTACTAAATTGATGACACAATAATCAGAACAACTTTCCTAAAAGGGGGGGAGAGTCCCATTTTGTTTGGGCTCTTTCCTGTTTTCCCTTTTCAGAAATAGAAGATTAGGAGGTATCTGCACCACCGCGATAAAACCTTCCCACCAAACGTATTGTATTGTCACCTCGAGTTCCGGTGCAGTGAAGTTGTTCTCTTTCAGTGCTGCTTTGTTTTTGACCCCTTTTTGTGAATTCTCTGAGGAAAGAAACATATTCCCATCTTTTATAGTAATCAAATTTATCTGGCATCTCTCAGCCTCCTGCATTACTTATGCTACAGTTGGCCAGCCTTGGGAAGGCTTTAGCGGGTTTATTTATTTATTGTTCTAAAGTGAAGGTTTTTGACTTGAGGTCCCCATATAATCCTGGGGGATTTTGAGAGGAAAAACTGAAAGTGCTTTCTGCCATTATTTTTATATTATCTTTGAAGCTATAAAAAACCACAACAAAC
>JAOWBP010064930.1:0-34032 GCA_028571105.1 Tragopan temminckii
GGTTGGTGGCCTTGCATGTGGCAGGGGGGTTGGAGATTCATGATCCTTGAGGTCCCTTCCAACCCTGGCCATTCTGTCATTCTGTGATTCGGTATGATTCTATGACTGTGGTCATACAGATAAACCTGGTTGTGCCAGCTCTACAGCAGCTTCACTGTGTTTACAACAGTGAAAAGTAATTGCCAGAACCTGTTCCCAGAGCTGTTTTCTAGGATCCTCTATGAGTTTTAAGCCCAGTTTATCACATCTATGGATGTTGTGTAAGATGTGCCTAGCTTTTCTGCAACCATATTTGGTTTGATTTTACTGTGTAATTCCATTTGAGTAGGAATTCCATTCGGCAGGAAAAAAGTGACTCAGTCTTTCTCCCAGAATGGGGACTCTTTCTTCCACAGTTGAGAACTGTGGCTCAATTGTTTGAAAGAGATGAAAAGCTGTTGTTTTCTTATCGCTTCTCACATGTAAGATTGAATTGTGGTGAGTTGAAATTTCAGTTATATAAAACTTTAACAAAAATTTTACTTTTTTGTTAATTACTAATGGCATGCACTTGGAAAATGGAGACCTGACTGCCAATTTAAATCTCTGCTGTGGCCAAAGAGCTTTAAAAGACAATACCCATCCTTGTCCATGCAGAATGAGTACCCTGAAGCTATTAATGGAAATGAGCCATGAGACAAATTATTATAAAATATAAGGGAGGGATTGTTGGCTGAAATTGGGCTGTGACTTAGGAGTGCAGTGTACCTCTTACAAGCTGGCCAGGTGTAATGGATAACCCAGCACTGCCTGTTCTAGGACTAGTAGGGCAATACAGCTATTGCTTCTGTTACTTGTTTTCTTAGAAATCAGTATGACAGTTTAGTTTTATTATCAGAAAAATGTACGGCAGTATGAAATAGCTACTGCAGAAAAAAAAAAGATACTAGAAATTTAAATTAACTTCAACTGCAGTCAAAAATGTAGTAATATGATGATACATGCCAAGAATGACCAGGATAAAATATTCTGCGCAGGTGTAGTTTTGATATAAATAGTAAAAAAAAACAAAAACAAAACAAAAAAAAACTTACCAGTATGGTCTTGATACGCTTTCAGACATGAACGCGTAGAACTAGATATAAAATCATGGTTATTTTATTTTATCTGAGGTTATCTATGGCCAGAGAAGGTCACTGTGATTAAGAAGAAATATAATGATGGACAAATTACATGGAATTATGTAAATGTAACCATTTGCTGTTATAAATGTGTTCAATCATGGTTCAGAATCACTTATAGCTCAATGCCCACAGTAATGGGCCATGGTAGTTGCTTTGGTGTAGAGGGATAATGTTAAGTTTTCTCATTCCAGATCTGAATATAGGGAGACAAAAAAAACCAAACCCTCCAGTTTCTTCTAGTGCCAGAGCTGCACTAAGGCTGCCACCGGTGTAATTCAGTGATGGAAAAAGAAGATGATTTGTCATAAATGAAGCCATGGTTGACTCAAGTATTTGAACTATAGTATAAATAAGGCAATATTTTAAAGGCAGCACAGCTATTAAACAGTAATGAAGAACTGAAAAGCAACTCTGCATAATCATCGTTTGACTAAATGATGATTTCACAGATGGAAGAGCAGATGAAATTCAGCCAAATGATTTTAGGGGCAAATGAATAGGCAATAATGTACTTAGGAAGCATTAGCCTCTCTTCATTCTCAGAGACAGTGACCCATTGTTCACAATTAACAAACACTGAGACACAAAAGGCACAGAGACAGTGGCTGCCCAAGTTCAGATCCACACAATAAAGCAGGCACAGAAAACTGTACATTATGCTGTATCTTGACATAAAACAGAACTTTCAATTACTTTCATACATTCAGATTAAAATGCAAGCCCTGCTAAATCACAATGAGTTACAATTCTCCTTATGGATCTGATGAAAGTCACTTTTGCTATAAGTTAAAGGATCATTGGTTAGGTAGCAGTTTAGCTATCCTTTGCTCATAGCCTTCCTTGAGCACAAAGAAGCATGCAACAGAGACCAGCCCTTAAATGCCAGATTGTCCTTGAGATCTGAAAGCTCAGAAATTATGCATTGTTATCTGTTTGCAGCAAAACAGATTTAAAAATGAGGAACGTAACATGTGGCAAGAACCTGAACCAGTAAAAACCCTAACTGAAAGCTTCAAAAATGAGTTACTCCTTTCATGTTGATAACTAACACAGAAGAAACTTTGAAAAAAGAAAAATGTCTGCCTATAAATAGGTATATAGTACTACTGCAAGGGAAAGCAAATCCTAATAACTCCAGTAATTCATCGTCGTAAATGGGTGAGTTTAGAAACAACTGTTAAAACTTTTTTCTTTTGCAAGCCCAGAATAAATTATATCTCTATTATGATTATTATTGTGTCACCCAGCAGTGTAATTAATACTTTAATCTTGGAAAAATAGAGAATTACATGCTCCTTCATTTGAGAATATTTCACCCTCTAATATGTGTCAAAAGTTGATTTTAATGCTGAGGCTGTCACATTAGTGTTCTAAAACCTACAGTGCAATAAAAGGACAAGTAAATGCTTTGCAGTAATGGTAACGTGGAAAAGAAAAAGTTTTGCAGGTGCCTACCATTCTGAATATTTTTCATTTTTGTGTGAAATATGATACTTTAGGAAATAAAGAAAGTAACTTTAGAACTACCATGATTTTTTAGCACATCTGAGCTTGACAAGCAGGGATTTTTCTGTAGTTTCCCAGTAGCTTATACTGTCCCTCCTGCAAAAGTTCAGACCTGTAAAATCATTGATATCATGGAGAAAAAGAAGATGGGATTGCTACTTATTTATTTGTCAAATGCTAGAACAAGTCTGGACAATTAAATTGGATAATTGGATAATTAAATTATCAGGAAGAATGTTTAAAAGCAATCCAAAGAGTATAATTTGGAGGTGAAGAACTTGCAGAGCTAAATGTTGGGAAACCATGGTTGATTGCATTTTACTGGTTCAGGATGAAATGTAGGAGGCTATAACTAGAAGGACTACTGTGCTATACTTGGCTTTTTATTATATTCTTCCTTTTATATTTTCTACTGGTCAAACTGTGTACTGCAGCATGGGTGGATCTTGGGTTTTTAATCCTGTGTTAGATTAGGTTGTCCCTGGTCCATCATTTTGCTGATGACTTTGTACAGTCACTGCATGCATGACACAGTTGGTGATGTCTATTTTCTGCGAGTGCTTGACTACATCCTCCTCTCCTTAGAGAAAAGGAGAAGGCAAATCTCTTCGTTCTTCTTGTACTGTAAGTCTGGAAAGCAGGCATGAGAAAAAATCAGTCCAATCCCCCTAGACACCTCAAAAGAATCCTTGGGGCACAGGAGAAAAGCCAAAAATTAGCATTCTGTGTTTACTAGCCCTTAAGGAGCTACATGGTTTCCACTTTCTTTCCAGGCACAAAAAAAATCAGTACAAGTAAAAAAACCAGACTGGGGGATGAGAATGATGTGTGTGAACAAACAGTATAGGAAGATGATTCTTCTATCATAATATTAGATGATATAATATAAGAGAAGAGAAACAACCAAATCAATGTAATTGCACTTGTTCAACTTGACTTTGCTTTCAGGAAAACTAAAATATAGATATACTAACACCTGAAATGCAATCTAGAGTTGCAGAAAGCTCATGTAAGTGTTTTAAGATATGGTGAAAATGAATGTGACAACTGTAACTAAGAAAGCCTCAGAATACCTATTATAATGTTTTTAAGGAGAAGTATGGTCGAACTCTTGTTTCAGTGCTGGAAGGTTTCCAGAAGAGATGAAGGATTGGAAGAGTTGTGGTGGAGAAAGGAGGAACATACTGGACAATAATTACTTAACAAAACTTGACTCTAAAACTAATTAGCTATATTTTACATACACAAAGCATAAATCTGAAACAGTATCCTTTTTCGCGTGTGTGTGTGTGTGTTGGTGTGTTTTCTGGGTGTTGTTTTTTTGCATTGTCATAGTGACAGATACAGTGGATCATTGTGTGGGTACTGAAGATGAAACAAAGTTAAAATCGAAATACCAAATGTAAGTTTGCCAGTTTTGAGTGATTTTCATTAAAAAAAAAAAAAAAAGAAATGATGTGAGAAAAAAAAGTTATCAGTATTTCTGGCGTATATACAAAGAGGTGTCATTTTTGTAGAACTTAGAAATAGTACATAAGTAACAGCAATACGGGCATGGAAATAAAAAAAAGTTCTATTTTTTCAGAGATAAAGTCTGTGAAATGAATACATGTTATGCATACTGCATACTGTAGTCTAGTTAACACAGCACTACATTAAAGATGAGCAAAATGTGTCAGTATGTATTCATTTTTTAAATTAAAAATTCTGGTTCTTTAACAAGTAATGAATATCCAGACAGCAGACGTTTCATAAATAAAGCTTTTGGTTCCTGTTTTGATAATACTAGCATACTTCATGTTTTCTTCATTAATTTCTCCAATCACTGTATATCTGAGCAACCTAAAACTTGAATTTGTTGCATTCATTATGATTTTCACACTCTGAGTTGAGGATTTTTGCAGCTTAATGTTTCCAGTATACTTTTAGAGAACATCCCAATTACAACTCAAAATTTCACCACAAGCTACATTTCAGACAAATTAGTCTTTCCCTCCCCCACATGACATGAAAAAAAAGGAAACAATTTTTTTCCCCCATATTCTTGCATCTTTAGAAGTAATAGAACCATATGGTTTGACGCTCCTTGTACTTAACAAGAGTAAAATAATGACTACTAGTGTTGCAGCAAGGGTAAAAATTTGTTTGCTTTAATACCCAGCAAAGCAAAATGCCTTGAAATTTTTCTCATAATGCTGCAAAAGAGGTTAAACTAAAAGATTAACATATCCTGCCCTCCCATGACACAAAGTGCTGAAACTTAAATATGCCACTTTTTTTTGTGTGCCACTTCTTTTATTTTGTAGACTAGTTCTGGGGAAGGTTAAAAATAGAGCTTTGTGCATGTAAGTAACAAAAAACAAACTGACCCTGCTTATGAAGTAGCACAGAGCAGGAGAAGGCAGGCATTTTAAACCTCAAGTCACAAAAAAAAAGCAATTTTTGTCAAATTTACACTGCCAGATTTTAAGTCTTGAAAATGACATGCCTGGAACAATGCACACTTAAATGCTGCTAAATCTGACAGCCCTAAAAGCTCTACAGGAACATACATTTATATTTCTAGACTTTATGTCATTAAGCTAAACTAAAATTAAATCCTTTGGTAAAAACTTGGCTGCATATGAGTAAGTATTTTTTAACATTGTTAAGGGAGTGATAAAAAACCTACACCTGAAGAGGAGAACTAATGAGGGCTGACTATTGATGGAGATAGATAGCTGACCATCTTTGAATGCACTGACGTCTAGAAACATTGGAATGGAAGAGAATATTTAAATTCTTGGTCCACCCAGGTAAGAACCAGCCCACACTTCTGAGCTGGGAAGACATGACTAACAGGATCCAGAAGCAAGAGAAGCTCAGCAAGCTCATCACATCACTTGTGTTGCTGCTTCCAGAATGATGTGATCACATTTGTGCAATGCCAGTATCATAAGTTTAGCTGCAGCCTTCAGCGTTGCTTGTTGGCCACTCAGGCAGAACACCTTTGTTACATCCGTGAAAGCCTGCTTATACAGGCTTGGATAGCAATATGGCCTGACTAGAACCCTACTTGGAAAAAGTTAAAAGCTCTCCGTGGACAGGACAGGAGTCAGGCTGCCTGTAGGATGATCCTTCCTTATTCTGGTTGTTAGAATATGGCAATTACTGTCATAACATGCTCTAGGTACACTGCTTGGCAAGAAAGCTATGGGCAAGGCAGACAATAAAGTTATTTTCGTTGAAAGGTGGTACACTAAGATCTCCACTGAAAACCAGACACCAACGCTCTGCAGACAGATACAGCCATTTATTCTAGATGGAATTTTAAATTCATTGCTATATAGAACTTGATCAAAAAGAGGTTACGCTCAGGCATCAGGCCAACAAACAGTGCATATTCTACCATTATTCTCCAGTTTATTCATTACTGCAGTTAATCCTATTGCAAAGTTTAGTGTGCAAGTAGAAATAGCTCTGCTGGAAAAAAAGTTAATCAGTCAATGAAACTGAAAAACTAGCTGAACTGGTTTTCCAGGGCACATTGCAAACCAAGAAAAGTGAGAATGAATAGAAGGACTATCCTCAGAGTGGGAAGGACAAAGGAGTCTGAAATGCAAACCTCCAGTGTTTTATCACACAAAAGATTGTGTGGTATTCAGCAAGATATTTAAACTATAGACTCTAGTATTTGTACACAAGGTATTTAGATCAACGAGGTGTGCCAAGCAGGATGGAGGAAACATCCTGGCAGAGGGCTCTGCTGGTGCTTTCTTAATGTAATTAGGGGAAGGGAGCTCCACCTGTAAATTATTTCAGAAAGTGCACCCTTTAATACTGGGCATTTATCAAAGACTCTTAGGGAACTGACATCAAAGCCCCATTTCTGCTGATTTAAGAAAAATGAATAAATGACCATCTATTATGGTCCTGAGCCAGCCATCATCCTTGAGTGAAGGAGCTGAAGCCTACAGAAAAGATGTCAGTAGTACCAGATGTAGGCCACTTGGTCAGTTCCGCCTAACAGTGCTTGAAAAAACAGGAAAAATTGAGTAGTTGCTACCAACAGGGATAATGACTTGTTTTGATTCATGTCCATTTCTTGCTTAAAGACAGGCTATTTTCCATCAGTCTTGGAGACCACGGTGAGAAAGTTTGGGAGAGAATAAAAAAGAGATTACAGTCCATTAGGCATGAGTTTCAAAAATGGCACCTGAATTGTGAAATCTTGATGGACTTAGTCTTTTAGGGGATTCTTTTATCTTTTTCCTTTAATTTTAATGACAATGTGAAAATTTTTTGTCAGAGGAAATCCCACCTTTGATCTCTGAGTGACATTTCAAGAATTTTTTTTTGTCAGAGTATTGTGGATGCTGTATATTTGTATGAGGGATACATAGAACTGATTTTACATATAAGCCTTTAAATCAGTGCAGACTGGCAAACTAACTCATGCTGCAGTTTAGGGTTAGACGGGGCACTCAGATAAGGGAAATATTCTTGATAACAGCTAACTCTTTGATACCAGTCAAGCAACTGATATCAGCCCTTCAAGAAAATGCAGAATTAAAACTATAACATATACACTTTGGTTGAATAAGCATCACTTCCTTTTGACAGGGTGTGAAGTGTAATAGATTGATGGAACGTTCTTTAAAAAGCAGAAGCTTCATAATTCAAACTAGTTTCATAGCTTAAAATAAAAAATTGTATGTTAGCATTTAATAAAAGACAGAGGGGAAATAAAACGGAAGGAGAGCCTGGCAGTAACCTTCATACAGCCTTGGACTATAGAAAGCATTAAGGATCAGACAATAAAACATGTGACAACATCATACAAGAATATAAAGAAAGTTTCTCCTCTAGATACTCTTCTTTAAAGCCTGAAACAGTAATCCACATCAGAAGTTTTAAATTGACCTATCAAGTTCTTATTAAGTATACACAAGATACAAAACAGTTTCTTGCTCTGTTTAAAAAAGAATGATTGGATGCTCATTATTTCTCTTGGGAAACATGTAGCTCACTTAGAGGATTTGCATTTTTACCACACCTTGATGTTCCTGAGTTGCATAGAGATTTTACTTCAGAGGCATCAAAAACCACTAATGAAGCGTTTCTTTGCTGAAGTCTTTTATGAAAAGAATATAACACATAATATTATTTTTGAGGAAGTACGTTTACCATAAATTTGAGTTTTGTCTTTGAGAATAAATTCTGCAATTATTCCTAAAGAAACAATAAAGGTTAAACATGATCTGACCAACTAACCCATTGTAAAGCTGCAAGCAGTATTTCCAAACTGGGTAGGAAACTAAGTGACAAAGCTGGGCATTTGACAAAAATTCTTTTTCCAGCCATTTTTGTGCTGTGCTAACAAAAGAATGAACATGGATTATGTTAGTGTAAGGCAGTTGTCTTTGTACAAGAAAGAAAACCAATGAAATCAAAAGGGTGCAGGGCAGACAAAGATAGAGATTAGCAGAAGAAATATAAAATGTAATCCTGTGAATGAAAGATGGTAGAATTGTCATGGGTTAATTAGTTAAGTTCTGTAAAGATCAGTCATGGGGCCTCTAGTAAATACGAACATGGAAAAAATCTGATGAAATAACTAGTAGCATGGAGATGAAATGCACTAAAAGAAAGCTTGGAGGCATTCTTGGTAGAAGCAGAATTAGGATATTTTTCACAAAATCAATATAGCAAAAATAGAATAAAATTAACAGTACAGTGGGCAAGGCCTTTTACTTGCATGATAAGCAATATTGGAAGGTGATAGCTCTTCTGCCTGCTATGGCATAAAAGAGAAATGCCTGCCTGTGACAATGCATTTCAGTTTATAACAGAAAATGCTTTAATTTGCCAAAGATGTTCCCTGTAGAGAACGAAGTAATAATGGCACTTTATGTTGCATTTAAGGGAGTTCTTCAACTTAATTTAGAGAAACTAAGGCGCTGAAATTTATGTTGCTTCAAAAGGGTGCTCATTTACACAGGAATAGGGGTGGGAAGCATAATAACTGGAGAGTTTGTTTCATAAAAAAATGAAAACTTGCAGAAATAATAAGGATTTTAGGTCTCTAACATGTAGGTACATTTTTCTTGTATAATTATACTGCAAGAATAACTGCAGATTTAAGGAACATATTTTGTTTTCTGTCTTAGGTTTTCTATCTTGTGACAGCACAAGCTGAATTTGATGCCTGTAAACATACTACAGAAAGTAACTTTCCCATAATTTACAAGAATTAAGTTGAAAATAATAATAGTATAATAATAATATATAATAATATAATATAATAATAGTAGTATAGTAATAGATCAGTGCACCTAGCTAGCTATTAATGCAGCTAGAACTATGAAGCTCATATTATCTGCCACTAAGAACTGGCAGGTTCTTTCTGATCCTAGGCATTCAGAAGCTTGAAATTCTTTCAGTATGTGATATATAACTTAAAGAAATATAATTTAGCTAAAATACATAATTTAGCTAACTCATGATTGCCTTGGGATTGAATCCAAATGCATCATTTGAGCTAGTTGTTAATATCATCAGCACAACTCAAAATTGTTATAAGTCTGCATTTCTGCCTTCTAACCTTTTCATCTGTACTATCATACTGATGGTTTAACATTTAGCATTTTACTTCAACAAGTGTGAGTTAGAGATTATAAACATTAGACATTGCTTTCTGCATTATGCTTTTCTAACAACAAAATTCCAGTGTGGTAATAAATAACCTCCAACTTGTTATCCTGAAAAAAAACCAACCCATCTCTAAACATCTTTGCTGCTGCTTAAATCTAAGAGTTTAGGCCAGACAAAGCAGTAGATAAAGCCTGGGGCTGCTCAGAGGCCTGAAAAGTCTCTGTTCATCAAGCAGACTGCTTGGAGGAGACCTTGGTGATGAGTTACCTACAGCTAGACATCTGGAGCAGTCCAAAGGGGAGGAAAGGGCTTTAAATGTTAATTGCTCAGTTCAGACAATCAGCAGGAGTAGTGTGTAAAGATCAGATGATAATGTTAAGCCTAAGAAAACAGTTTTCTGCTGCACTTGGTTGCATTTATGTGCTAATTTACAGCTCATGAGAATAATCTAATAATAAACTTTAAAGTAAATGAATGTTACTAGTTGAATTTAGGGGATTAAGTAGCATCTTTCAAAGCTTTATGGACACATTACATTTAGTAACGCATTAACAACTGATTGCTGTCTTAAAGAGCAAATGAAGCCATACCATCCATGTGAGCAGACTTTTGATAAACAATTTACCTTGGTTACGTGTAATCCAATTGAGTTGTTCTTAATTGACTTACATCTCACGAACCTTAACTTCAAGGTTCTAAGTAGCCATAATAGTTTAGTGAGCTAAAAAGCAGAGAGAAACATAGAAACACAGAATATGCTGGAAGCGACCCACAATGATCACCAAGTTCAACCACTGGTATTCTTTGTTCTCATTCTGGTGTAACAACATGAGTTGTTGTATCTTTCTGACAAACCATATTGTACATACCACTCTGAACAGTAAATGTGTATGATTACTAGAGAACTTTTACATTTTAGCAAAGTCTTCTGCTTGGTTCTGAGTGTTTTATGTGACAGTTCCACACAAACGAAATGCTTCAACCTTTTAACAACAGTCAACCTCGTCTACTTCAGTAGTAAATGCAACTAACTACCTTGTCTACTTTTTAAAGTAGATGTTGAAAAGAGATTTGGTAAAGATTTTGAAAAGATTCAAAAGAGATCTACTTTCAGAAGTCACAGGCATGAACATAACAATAACAATGAAGCAAAATTCTGAAATTCTTTAAATTTGATTTCAATTAGGATGTGATTAAGGCTGTAATATACAGAATAAGTTAAGGGAGGATCCCATATTTCATACAGCTGTTTGTTCTTTAGAATCTACACTGCATATTTCAAACAATATGAAATGTAAGTTGATTGATTGAAGTTCATTATATAAAATACAACAAAGTGAAAATTACAGGCATAAGAAGCATTTGGACATCTTTAACTATTAAGTGAGAATTAAGAAAAACCTATAAGAGAAAAACAGGTGAACCACAAACAGACCAAAATAATTGGCATTTGCTG
This sequence comes from Tragopan temminckii, assembly GCA_028571105.1. NCBI lineage: Eukaryota > Metazoa > Chordata > Aves > Galliformes > Phasianidae > Tragopan > Tragopan temminckii. The sequence goes on from JAOWBP010064930.1 coordinate 10,759, forward strand.
AGAGGAAATAATTACAGTTGAGTAGCTGGAGTGAACATGCACTGAGGTGTGCCATAAGAGGTAGGATTGAAGTATGAAATAAGAATCAAGAAAACAATTGTTTCTTTAAGGAGGGATTTTCTTTGGCAGATGTTTGCCATTGGCCATTTATGTATTGAATATCCTACTGAATTTTACCTCTGTACTGGAGACTGCCAAACTGAGAACAAAACAGAAAATGCAGAAAAAAGGACGATGAAATTCCCAGAGGGAAGAACATTTTTAGAAAGGTTAAAATACTTCTCAAACAAATCTGTTGTACTGACATAGCTCAGTGGTATAAGGTTTGATTTTTCTGATTACCGCGTTCTTGCTGACTCCTGTGGTGGTTGCAGTTATGTGAATGTAGCAGCTTTAATGAACAAGGAGAGGAAGGAGATAAACATCAGGGAAAGCTCTGTTGGTGTGCTGAGATACTAATTACATCTATGGAGTCTGTGATCCAGAATGGTAAAACTCTAAACTAGATAATGCCTGATTATCAGAAAAGATGCATATACGAGGAAAGAGATCGAACCACCGAAGTAGTGGAAAGGCATATAGACGTATCTATCTGAGGCATGAAAACTGTGAATCACAGTTAGAAATGAAAGCGTACAGTGCTTAAGGAACAGATAAAGAGACAAAATAGGAAGTTACTTGAAATGCAGCCCATTAAAAGTTAAAGATTTTATGGTTAGTTAAATTACTTTGAATTACTGAAAGATTAAGAACCATGCTTAAGCTGAGTAGTTGTCTTTCACATAAATACATTAACTATAGCCAATTAAATTTGCCTAATCAAGCTTAACAAAGCTACATGCTGTTTCTCATTAGAAAGTCAGAATTTTTTTAAAAATTGACTATTTGAAATGTAATGGTAAAGAGATTCTGTACAGATATCCAAGGGTGCAGCCATCTGACACTCCAGCTAAAAGTAAGTTTATGTCGCTGTTTGGCATGTGTCTAATGCAAAAGAAGTTGTGCTGATGTTTTTTTTTCTCTTTCTGCAACTAAAAATGTAAGGAAAAGAACATCTGCTTTTTTGTAAAACTGTGGAAGTGATGCAAGTTCTATCACATCTCAGGTTATACTACAGCACTTTCACTCAGGTTCAGTGGAACTAGAGCTGCAATTCCAGCTTTCTTGTGTCAGGTTACTATTGAGCCTTGAAAAAAGTGTCAGCTTGAGACTTTAGTATTATCCATAGAATATCCTAAGTTGGAAGGGACTCACAAGAACTATTGAGTCAACTCTTGGTTCCACACAGGACCACCCAAAATTTAAACCTGAGAGTGGTGTCCAAATGTCCCTTCAACTCCAGCAGGTCAGGGCCGTGCCTGCTGCCCTGGCCAGCCCACCGACCTCTGGTGCAGAACCTGTCCCTAACCCCCACTTGACCCTCTCCTGACACAGCTCCATGCCATTCCCTTGGGCCCTGGTGCTGTCACAGAGAGCAGAGATCAGTGCTGCCCCTCATGAGGGGCTGCAGGCTGCCATAAGTTGTCCCCTCAGCCTCCTCTGCTCAGTTCTGGACACACCTTTGGACCTCAGCTGCTTCTCACTATCCTTGTCCTCCAGATCCTTCCTCACCTTCATAGCCCTCCTTTGGACACTATGTAGTAGTCTTATGTCTTTCCTACCTTGCGGCATCCAAAGCTGCACCCAGTGCAGGAGGTGAGGCCACACAGCACAGAGCAGACTGGGACAAGCCCTCCCTTTGCCTGGTGGTAGCAGTGGGCCCGATGCACCCCAGGATATGGTGGACCCTTTGGGCTGCCAGGGCACACTGCTGGCTCACATTCATCATGCCATCAGCCAGTACCCCAGTGAAATCCACAGGAGTGACTGAAGATGATAGAGAAGTTACAGCTCTTTTTAAAGGCCTAAGAAATGTTATTTATTTAAATATGACCCACTGCAAATATTTATGGATTAAGACTGCAGGATGCTTGGTAAAGGGTTCAAGCATGACTTTGCTTTCTAAAAGCATGTGGAGTTGAAGAAAGGTTTATGCTTATTGTTGAAATATAACTTGCCAGAAAGATAGGTAACATCTCAGGTCTTCAGAACAATTAATGTAAGCGTATAATGAATACTGATAAAATCAATAAAGATGTTGTTATTGTCTCCATATTAGGAATGTATCCATGTTACTTCCCATCTCTACTGTGTGAAATTGCTGCAAGGACTTCCTCCTTGTATTGTTTCTGTGAGGCAGACTGATGATGGGCAGAAGCAGACCTGTTGGAAGCATCTCAGAGCTGCTTGGTTTTATTCTATCTATTCAGAGTGGGGAGGAGGAGGAACACGTTTGGATTTTGCCTTAGCGGAGTTTAACTGGAAGCTCCTCGGTATAAGACTGAAATTTGTTCAGTTTAGTGTGGAAGACAGGGAAGTGTTTTAGGAAGCTAGGAAGGCCGCCGCCTGAACTTCTCCAGGGATCACATTATGGTGCATGACTACAGAGGCTGGGTCATGGGGAGAGGGACAAGTCAAGGGACAAAGCAGATTTTGTTGGCAGGTGTATGAATAGATCCTACTTATCAAAGGTGACCCCAGTGAGACACTGGATTTAAGGAGGAAGTTTCTAAATTTTGATATAAGAAGGATACACAAAAAGGACATTCAAAACCATGAATACAAATGGATAGAAAAGTAAATTTGCACCTCAATTTCTTAAAATTGTAACAATCTATCCTAGCATACATTTTTCTTTATTTGAACATCAGGTAGCCCTTTGTATTAAAGAACAATAACAAAAGAACAGAGTCTAAATCTAGTCCTTCATTCTCACCCTCCTAAGCACAGTCCAAAATAATGAATCGCAGAATCATGGAATCACAGAAATGTAGGAGTTGGGAGGGGCCTCTAGAGATCACCAAGCCCAGCTCCCCTGCAAAGCAAACCCCCTCCAGCAGTCTACACAGGTAGGTGTCCAGGTGGAGAAGCTGTATCTCAACATAAACTCCACAGAGGAAACAAGTCTGTAGTCCAAGAGATATTTGCTAATAGCTAGAAAGATCCTCCCTCAACGTCCCGCTAGATTCCAGGTTCTGTTACACTGACAGAAGTTCCCAGAGCTGGTATGCTTGGACATATTAGCACAGACCTGAAAGGAAGTGTGCTCCCAGAAATGTCTTCTGACACTGTAAGGTGGAACAACCTAACGTGTCATCCATGAAAATGGTTCAGTTCTAAGATTTCCTCAACACTTCTGCTTCTCTGTGCCTACTTTTTGGAAGAAAATTGTGCCTGCAGCTATGCTTACAGTCCTTACTAATTCTATATATTCTATTCATTCAGTGGGAATCTCAGCCTTCAAGCGAGGAACCAACTGAAAAAAAATTTCATATTTAGTGTGAGATCAGGAATCACATGACTGACAAGAAAGATTTGAAAAGTCAAAGTTGGAATCCAAATCCTAAAATACAGCTTTCCTGTATGTGTTTTGAGCATCAGGTTATATCAGATGAAATGCACAAATGTGGTCTTGATATCTAAGAAGTGAAGAACCATAGTATCATTAACCATGCTCTTGTTTACGCAGCAAGCATGTTCAGTGCTCACACAAATAGACAATCCTTTATGGAGTACCTAAAAGAGCTACAGAATTGAAATGATAAAGTTTCAATAATTAATATCTTAATAATATTTTTAAAGTTAATAATAGAGCAGAATGTGTATCTCCTGAAGAAACAGTAGTGCTTACATTTTGAGAGCTTGTCCAAGTGACAAGTAGTTGATTTGGAGATCAGAATTATTCATGAGCTTATATTTCAAAATGACTCTTGTTCCTTTTTGGAGAGACAGACCAATCTTTGAGAGCCTCTAATTTGTTTTGAGGTGCCAATCCTTGAGGATTTGAATTTTATAGTGTTGGGAAAACAAGGAGTGCTTATTGACTGTCAGTTCTATTTTATCATGTTTCATATATTTACACAAGCTTACCGAGAAAATCACACATTTTATTCTGGCAAAGATAAAGGATTAGATTCCTGATTACACAAATTATAAAATATTGTCCTATTATTTTGAGAAAAATCATCACTTGAGGCTTGCCCTTGGGTCTAGTGAGCAAATTAATAATTTTCTGGTCTTCTCCCTGCCTGATGGCCTGATGGACAGCGGTATTTTTCAATGGCTGTTTTTCTGCATTACAAAATTTACACAAAACTATTGACTGTGCCCAAATTTCCGTGATGTCACCAAGCTATTATGGTAGCCTTCTGCAGTAAATATAAAGATGACTATTCAGCTGCCTATTAGTGTAAATTCCATTCCTCAACCTGTTCAGGTATTCAGACTCAGCAACCCCATAACCTTTGGGTAATTATACTAGTGTACCTCTCCAAATACACTGCTTATAGAACCCTTAAGTTATTTCCCTGAAGCCACTCTATCAAAAATGACCCTGCCGACAGCAGTTGTGAATCAGTGGTCAGCTTAAATGAATTTTAGAAGTAAAGTTTGCTAATGTAGTAAAAAGCCAAATGAACTAACAGTTGTTTATTGGCAACTGAAAGCTTAAAACTTAAACTAGTCCTGTAAACTGCACCTTTCATGGAAAACACAGCAGGTCGTGCAAAATGAAGCACTTCTTTAACAACTTGAGGATAGCAAATAGAATTAAATCCCAGAAAGTCATGCTTTCACACTGCACTCATGGATGCTTGATGACTTGTCCCTTTAGCTTAGGCAGCCTTTCATAGTAGTTCATAGTCTCCTCTGTTTGGCAATTGAAAGCAATCCAGATATTGGATGTGTTTGAAATATCACTTTATGTGTATGTTGTTCAATAAAGATAAATAGCTAACCTCTTGTTAAGTACAGAAACTTTAAATTCATCTTATTATACAAGTCAAGTCAACAGGACAGGATTTGGAAAAACCTGAATAGTCTTCATATAGGAAAGTCAAGAGCAAGTTCAAGTTCACTTGTGCTAGTAGAACGAACAACACCTACTGCTAGAAACATACTGCACTAAAAAATGCCCGTACAGAAGAAGAGCAGCAGCAGAACACAGGACTTCCTATCGATCGTGATCACCCTTGGAAGTCTGTGAAAATATCAACTGCCCTCATACTATGCTCGACAGATTAAATGAGAACACTTATAAAAGACAAATTGATAGCATTCGTTTGACTTTAACTATTAAATGTACCAATAAAATGTTAAAGTACTGGAAGTGAGCAAATAAAGTACACAAAGAATTGAAAAAGTTTCAGTCTGTGAATTATAACATATAAATAACTCTGGACCAACTGAACAAGCACAGTACTGAAACTAAAAGAGAGTTGACAGCAGCTCTGTTTATCCTTTTCAAGGAGTGTAAGCAAGCTTGACTCAACTTAAATTTTTAATGGAGATCTCTTTAAAATCAATTTATATTTTTGCTCACCAATTTTTACTGCTAGTTATTATTTTTCTTAACTTCAATCTCTCCCTTCATCCAGCCTCCCCAGAACACAGAGGTGAAGAAAAAAGAGGGAGAGTAACTTTGAGAGAAGCAACCAATATGTCATCTCACAGTTGTTCATTCAATTTTTAAAATTGTCTTAATATTGGAGTTTTATGAAATCCCATAAATGAAACACTCACAGTGTTAAGTAAAGTAACGAAATCTACATGCAGAGCCATGTGTGCAGGAATTGCTATCTTGTATGCACCTTTTAGTGATGAATTGTTTTGAAAATGAGCTGTATTGCTACCCTTTTTTGCTGTAGTGATGATGAAACTAAAGGTCACTTGTTGTTTAAAGGATTTTTTTCTTCAACAATGCTATGATAATCTGACCTGGGTAGAGAAAAAACAAAATAGGACTGTTTATCCCTGTTGGAATAAGCGTCAAAGAGAAAAAAAGTAGATTGTACTCTTTGTAGAATGCAAATGAATCAAAGAATATCTTTGATCAAAATAGTTTCCATGACCTTCACTATTAACTTACAATTTCTTTGGGGAAAAGAAAAAAAAAAAAGAGTTGGAGTAATAAAAAGAAACATATCAAAAAGTACCGACAAGAACAATATCTAGCTATGGAGAAATGCACATTTGAACTTTTGACTTATCTGATGCCTTTTGTCTGCTAATCCATGTGTCAGAATGATGGCCAAAATTTCTGACCAGAGTCTTTTATGGATTCATGCACACCTGACTGAATTTTGGTCACTGTGACCACAAGCTTTGCATGCATAACAAGTATCCATATCTCAGCTGTTTTATTTAGCACTCCATTTCACTCTGTGCAGTGATCTTGGAGCAGTAGTCTGCTGACTTGGTGCTGGCTTACACATTTCTGACAGTTCTTTTATAATTGAGCACAGTGCGCTGCAAAATATCTACTGATTTACTCAGTCATCTTTATACCCCCACTGTACTTGGATCATTTTCATAACATGTGCTTTGTTTTAATAATGGTGGGCTGCTAAAAATGCCCACTGTGTACAGTGAACTGATAACATCAATAACCAAGAACATGACACCTGGTTATCCACCAGAGCTCCCTGTGATGTGCACACCAGGATGCTTTTCTGTGGAGAAACCGAAGAGTGGTCACTCACAGAAGTGTTGAGTGTGGAGGAGTTTCCCTTTTCAATGTCATTTCTAAACATTTCTTTTACTCCTAGTATTCAAAAGATTGCATCAGAACTTTTATTAACATCCCTAATAATAGTCAGTTCTGTGATAAACTGGAAATCTGTAAATGGTGGCTTAAGCTGGGAGACAAGTAACAGTACAAACAAATGCTTGTTTTTCTCTGCCATGATTAACCTGCAGTGTAGCTGCAGTGCTCTAGTCCCAGAAGCCAGAAATGGAAAAGCTATACGCTGCAGTGCAGTATAACTAATAGCAACCTTGCTGTAGTTTGTTTGATGCTACCCATCACGAGTCTGCTTAAAGTCAACAGTTCCTTCCCATCTGCTACATCCTGTATGATGCGTGTGGCACCTGTACCAAAACTGTTAAGCCACATCGCTTTGTTTGTAACACTGACTCATCTATAACTCATTCTAAACAGCATGAGAGCTCTTTCCCTTTCTTCTTCTGACACTATACAGGAGACTCTCATTAAAAATGGCATCGACTGTGAAAACTGTGTAAGACTTTAAAAGCAGTTAACTTGACACTTACCCACAGTCTGATGCGTTTTTTCCCACAGGTGTAAAAGCTCAGACGTATCACCAGCTATACACAGTCTATCCTTGGCTGGCCTGTTACCTTCCTAAAGTGAATCTTTCATGTCTAGAACGCTTTTGTACAAATTCAGAGAAGAAATAGAGAGAACAAATAACTTTCTTTTCAGCTGTCTGAGCAGTCCTCTAAATTCAAGTGCTTTTCTGAAGCTCTGATAATCTACTGCGCAGTTGTGAAACAGATTTGAGACATATTTTCTAGTTAAACTCTGAAACAAGCCAGTTCACTCTGACTTATTTACATTTCATTGCATTGTTATTCTGAAACAAAACACTAGGAGGTATTTCTGGGCATCACCTGACAGCACAGTACATTCCTGCAGCTCCGCATACCCAGTCTTTAGTACACTGTGACTGCAAATTCAGTGGTTCATCAGATAGCTTGCCTGAGGCTCAGCAAGCTTTAGAGTAAAGTTTTCATGCTCAAATTTTATTCTACAATTGACACACAATTAGGAGTAGACAGATAAGTAATTGTTTAGGAACTTTACTTGTTGATGGAGTGGGAGAAACAACTCAGACTTTGAATCTCTGGTGAGATTCATTCATAGTTCTAATACTTAGGAGTTTTCATTTAAGGAGCAAGCTTACTTATTAGTTCCTCAGTCCTGTGGAGACATTTTAAAAGCAAACTTTTATGAACCTGTTCCACTGACAACTATAGTCTCTTAGTATAATTTTCCAACCTGAGATGTTTCCACTGGTGGGGTCCCACTGAACAGGTATCTGATATTCAGTATAAGTGTCAGTTGAAATAACATCACACGACAAAGAGAAAATAGAGCTAATTAGTTATGTGAGCAGTGACTCAGCTCTGTTGCCCAAATTAGAAGTGTTTTAGTTCCATTAAATAAACAGTCACTCTGGCCGGTTTTCTTGAGTCCTCCCCTTAGCTGCAAACATATGTAAGAGGAAAGGAGTGAGGAGATAAAACATAGTTTACTTTCTAAGGCTATATGCATAACTTTAGGCTGCATGAATAAAACACATTTAGTGTTGAACTGACAAGATATTTGTCATTTCCAAATTGTAAATGATCTGACAGGCAAAGCCTTTCTAGGGAAAAGGCTGAAAGCTCCTCCCATGCAAAATACAAGAAGTATTTTTCCATAGAAAGCAAGTTTTAAGTTGGACTATTGCAGTAGAATAATTTTATCCTAGAATGTCTATTGCTGTGGTTTGTTTTGTTTTTTCTTGTTGTTGTTTTTGTGTGTGTGTGTGTGTGTGTGTGTGCATGTGTGCTTTTTTTAATTTTAAATTCCTAATCAGAACATCCCTTGCATTCACACAGCTAAATCATCAACAGGGAAGAATTGGAATGATCTCACTTTGCTGACAGTTTTGACAGACCTAGTAAACTCTAATTATTTCTAGGGCTTTCTTCCTATCCCACATGCAAAAGATATACGCTAAAATAAAGAACCAGTTTTCATTCAAACAGTTTCAAGAAAAGTCTATGCTCACTGGATTAATTTCAATTCTATGCTCTGGTTTCCCTGCATATTGCTCCTGATTTTCATAATATCCTCTTTTTTTTTCCTTAAAGATACAATTTAATACAAGGTTTTCATATCCAAAACTATTTAAAATTGCATATTTCTAATGAGTGCTCACTTCAAGTTTTGTGATGGCAGAACCAAATAGGTTTCGCTAAGGTTTCCTAGATGAGAGTGGAAGAAATGCCTTATGTATCTCCAGTTGTAACTACTTGTGAATCAGGACCCTGACACACAACTTCCACTCCTATTTTATCTTTTACATTAACACACAAATACAGTCCCTTGAACTATACTTATATCTTTCATCTTCCATTTTTTTTTTTTTTTTTTGGCCACTTTTTTCAGGATCTGTTGTTTAGATACTGGAGACAGGATATTTTGATCCAGTTAGTAAAATTTAATAGATTTTGCTAAGTATTTCTTTTCCTTCTTTGCGTCTGTTAAGAAATCAACTATTTGATCTAAAAAAGCAGTATTACCACCTTTTACATGTATTCAGAAGTTTGTTACGTGACTCAAAAATGCACAGAAGGAAAAGATGGCCACTAGTTTTCCACTGCAGTTTTGAGTCATTTAAGGACATCATGCAAGTATTTTATCCCATTTTAAAATAAGATGTTGAACATTCCACTCCTGCTTAATTTGATCTGGAGGACAGATGACAAGTGAAAGCACTGAAATCAACTTAAGAATGCAGCAGAAAGGATATCTTAAAAAGCTGTAAGCGAAATTCTCTTTCTGGTGTTCTATCTCTCCTTTAATTGCAATTGCCAGATCCTAATCAATGCACATAAATTGTCACAAGACTACAGGGACTGAATTTCTGAATTTGCTGCTTAGGGATTACACGTGCTTTATGAAGAATTAGCCCTTATGGTTATTAACTTTTTTTCTGAACTTTTCCATTAGCATTCTACCTCAAGGCCACCCAATGTATTCATCTTACTAAAATATTGAAACATTAGACTGATAAAATCAGACAACCTGTCTGCATATTCATAAACTCATGTTCCTTTTACAGCTTCTTCCCAAAGGATCTTTATGTGAACTCACTAACCATGTCTGTTGGTTTTGTGGTTAAGCCAACTCTACTTTTCAGAAAGTGATTCTTATTGCCAACTCAGTCTTACTCCACTTCCTTTCCATGTCCCTTTAACTTTTGTCTTGTTTTCAGAGTAAAAACTGTTTACCCAGCTTTACGCAAGTGGATGTCCCTTTAGGTTGATTCAACTTGTCAAATCTTTATTAATTTCACATCTCCAAATTGAACTCTCAGTGTTATGCATGTACAAATAGTTATCTTTCCTTATTTTATTGCCAGCATCTATCAATAGATGCATGATTCTTTGCAGCTTGAAGATAGAAAGGTTTTGCTATTGCTCCTGTTTTATTCCCACTTTGAAGAAACAGCTCTCATCTCTGGAGATATAGAATTTCATTGGATTATTCCTCTTTAATCTTTCCTTCTGAATACCATGTTCTTTTTGCATGAATATTCATTATGTTCTCCATCACCATTCGTTCTTTCAGGAAAGTAGAAATTATAGTTATGTCAACTGCAGTACAAATAAGTAGATCTTTCTAAGTGTATCTTGTCTTCCCCATATTAAGGTAAGTGCATTGCCTCATTTATGTGTCTTTAAGAAGTGAGGACTAAATCTATTTGAATTTCATATTCGTACTTCCTGAAAACTAACTTAATTACGCTGACATCTGAAGGCAGTACCCACTTATAAAACTAGTTAATCAAATACATATTTGAGCTCCTAGACAATAAGCAACAAAGAGTTCTCCTCAGAGCCCCGTGTACAAAATCTTCACTTAAGTATCTTCGTATCAGCCCATTTCTGAATAAAAGCCTTACTTTAGTTCAGTGAATCTAGTCTAACCAGACCACTTTAAAAGACCATTCTGTACTTCTCCCCCTACAGTACTACCTTCATATTATAGCCTTTATGTTCTATGCTTTTCATGCTTCAGAGAGCTGTGGAACGACTTTAAGAAGGTGACCTTTTAGAAAACTCGTAAACTTTCAGAAAAGCCCTGTATGCTTTTTTAACTTTTTTGTACAGGAGGTGCTGTAAGCAAGGATATAAATAAAAAATCTTGTTTTTATGGCATTGCTTCTAATTATTCTTTTTTTTTTTTTTTTTTTTTTTACAATATTGATTCTCTAGCCTTTCCCTCCTCCTCTCGTAATACAAACATATGCACGCACATTTATCTGCTAGCTGTTCAAGACTTTCTTTAAAAACTGTAGGTTGTGATATGAAAGATGGATGGTGAGAATTAGTCACCACTGATCAACAGTCCTTATCTATGGACTTACAAACACTATGTTTCCCGAAGACTGGTATGAGGTACCTGGCCTTCACTTCATTCAGTGTTGACTGTACAATCTGCCAGATGAATTGTTTTGTGCTCACAAGGGTCCCTCATATTGATGAACAGTTGTGCTCTTGGTACAGGAAAATCTGTCAAGGGCTGAACCAACTGAAAAGCATACCTACTCAACATAATATGAAATGATTCTGAAATCTCTTTGTAGTTATATCGACAAGTTGAGAGAGAGGTAGAATATATTATAGCATAGCTGAAAAGGTACCTTCATGGCTATTTTCCATTCAAGCTTTTGTGTTAATACTTTAAGATTTTTTGAGATAAGCTTGCTAAATTAAAAACTGTGAAGGCCTTAGTTCATTAATATTCATTATTAATATATTATTTAATTTTGAACACCTACAATACTTAATTAAACTGGAAACAGTGAAATCCATTAGCTCGTAGCTGATTGGTAGTTAGTACCTAACACAGTACCTACCTATCCATGTTTAAGATTCTAAAATCAGCCTGGTGAACTGAATGCCTGAAAAGATTACTTCTGAATAAGTGCAATCTTGCATACTTGAGGAATACAGGAAAATCATGTGGTGAAGGTGATGGTTGAAAGCCTGTTCAGAAATAGATAGAAAATCTATTTGGAACCACTTAAAGGTTTCAGACAGTGAAAGTCACCTGCAAGTTAATGTCTTTTTTAAACTACGCCTAGCTTCTAATTTAGTTTAAGATCTTTGATAGTATTAGGTAATACAGAAGGACTTTGCTGTTAATCCAAATGTCTTAAAACTGTTCAGCTATTTGTCTAGTACCTCACACAAGCTGATATTTTTCAATCAAATGGATTTATTAATTTTTTACTTGCTAGTCTAAAAATATAACTGACTGGCTTGTTGCTAAATGTTACAGGAGTACCAGCACTATCAATGTCATTTATTAATGTATTTAAATCACTTCAAATATGGTACCTATAGATAAGAATTCTGTAATAGACATAACCAACTGAAATAAGAGGGAAGCTATCCCAAGCATACTATTGATAATAAATCACTACTTCAATTTTATTGGGGAAAAAAAAACAACCTCATAATTATTAATAAAAATATCTAAACAGAACTCTGGCAACTTAACACATTCCGATTACCCACCAAAAATTTTTTTTAATCAAAACCTCCTCTTTGATATGATTAAAGTGATTTATAACCAGTTAAGTAATGAAGAAAATTCAAGGTAGGTCAGGATACGCAGTGGACATAGAAAAACCCACTTGCAAAATAAGATAAGCACACCACCTTTGGCCCCTGTTACCTCAATCACAGGCAAATTGAATGGCAAGTTCTCTGAGCTCTGAGCCTCTTTGGATGAAAAATAAATTAAGGTGGCAAAATTTCAGAAAGATAATATCTTATTAGGTTTTCAGACAACTGTAACTTAGAAGACAATTAAAAAAATTACAAGGACTGTAAGAATATGGTTAAGAAATAGAATTTTAACCAAAATGGAGAGGAATGAAAGCCAGAAAAGGAAATAAAAAAGCAAGATGAGATCTATGATAAAATAATCTCTAAAATTAAGTGTTAGTTATTCGTCATTACACTTCCATGTTTGGTTTCTCTGAAAGTTAGTAGACAAGAGGATATAATCAGCTGTATGATGAGAAATGCATCATTCAATTTTGCAGATTGTTAATTATAACAGCAACCTTGCAGTGTCAGTTGTCTTACTAAAAGGAGGTATAAGTGGGAAGAAGTAGCAGCATGCCAAGCAGCCCTCTGTACATGAGAGGGGAATCAGTTTCTGACAAACTTTAAAAGCATTTCATTAGCATACTCGCAAATGCCAAGAAGTATGTAAAGATTTGTTTGCTTCTGTAGCAATGAAAACTTATGCCCCCATGCAAATGGGACCTATGAAATGAAAGCAGTGGTCCCTGTTTAAAAGTAGCCCTCTGTAGATAGACTGTAGTTGACTTGGTCATTTATTTCCATGGCTAACTGTTGTCTCAAATAGAAAAGATAGCTGGAGTTTGAGATCAATGTCGGCTATATATTTAAGTTTCCTCTAAGAGAAAAAGTGCTTTGAGGTACTTCTGTAATATTTCCAAGTTTTGATCAAGAGCTCAGTCCTCTGGTTCTGAGAATAAATGAAGCGTTGACTGTCTTTTTTCAGAATAGCTGCAGTAACCTGACAGGCTGGGTACATATCATTTACATTAGTTGTTTCTTAAAAAACAGAAGTTTTGAAGAAAACACCTTAGCTTGTTTTCCAGGAAAATAAGAGAATAACAGAGCAAAGTTTTCAAACCAAAACATGAGGCTGAGTACATTGAATACCAGGATATGAACCAATGTTTCCAGGTGAACGTTGTATTGTGCTTTTTGATAAAGACAAGGGAAGTCCACAAGTGAAGGAAATCTCATCTCATCCTGTAATGATTTGAAGGATTTTTGCTTGAAGAATTTATAATAACAGCATTCAATGAATGAAATACAATAGTTTAAGTAACTCTTCAGAATTTCTTGGTGTAGTTAAAAGGAAGAAAGAATTATCAGAAATTTATATTAAAGTAGGATAATATCTCGACAATGAAAATGAAGAAATTATCCAAGTTCTATCTGTTTAGTGTTCTGAGAAATACCATTCATGTGAAGCATTTAAGCAGCTGCCTTTGCCAGTTTATAGCCTAGGCTGCAAAATTGTCAGTGCATCTCATAAGCAGGTTAGCAACTGTTATGCTATTTTGCCACTGAGCATTAATGTTGGACCTGTGTCTTGATTTAGTCTGACAATTTTAATAGCAACATAGATTTTATCTATCTTGTCATCCCTCTTGGTGGGAATATAATACTGACTTACAGAAAGTAAATCTCAAAGAAAGTGGCTAATGATATAAGAACAGCACCAATTAATGTCTTCATGTTTTTATCCTAGTATGCTACTGAGCTTGTTGTGTATGTGTTAATGAGATACTGACTGACAAAATTCCAGCTTAAAAATGTTACTTGGTTAAACAAACAAACTCTTTCCTAACTGGCAAATACAAAGCTCTTATAAGCAAAAGACACCACTTCACAACTGCAGGAAAGAACGGTTTTTAGATTAGAGAAATGAGAAATCATACAGAGTCTAACATACAACAAGTGCAGCTAGAACAGCCTGGGGAATAATTCATGCATGTTCACCTCTCTATTTCTGAAAGTTCTAGGTGATTACTTTCAAGTCAGCTTTGCAATCTATAATCACAAACTCTTCTGTAATGTAGCAATGACTGATTTTCCTCTTTGCAGATCTTTCTGTGAATAGTTTCAAAACTCAAGTTGGTGTGCAAAATTTTTTTTTTTAATTTGTTTATGAATGAGAAAGTACTAGAATTTTAAGGAAGTCTTGAGACTGTTGCAGCTATTGTTTTCAAGTTGCAATGACATTTTTACTGGAGAAAATACATTAAAAGTTATCTCATATTGCTCTAACAAAGATTACACTTAGAATAAACCAGAGAATATAAAAGCACATTGTCACGAACAAGCATTATAATAAAAGGCTAAAATACATATAATGTACAATGCATAATTTTTCATTGTACTGTGTTTCAATCAGCTGTCTCTATTTAATCTCCATGGAGAAAAAAATTAGAGGGAACACATCAATCCATTAAATCAAAGAATGATTATCCAATGGTAAAAACAAGTCTTTGGCATTTGCAGCATAATATATTAGAAAATGAACTGAAGATTTTGGAATTGATTTTTTTTTTTTTTTTTTTTTTTTTTTTAATACTTCATTCAGGAACTCTTGGAAGAAGAATCACATCTATGGAGGGAAAATCCAACCTGATTTTTTTTTTTTTTTTATTAAGTTTGTGAAAGGCTCAGGACTGCTATGTTTTGCACTTGCTAATTGAACAAGAAAAGAATGCACTATTCAGGTAAAGCTAAGTATTACATCCAGGCTTAAAGAGTGCAAATAAGAGTGGTATACCAAAAGGCTGCTACTGTCAGCATCATGTAAGAGCAGATGATACTAACCTTAGCATGAAATGTGGAAAAGATGTCTCATTAATAAAATATCTGCTCAACAGATAAAGTAGCTTAGTAATGAGGAAAGAGGTTCAGTTTGATGAAGATTCACCAAGAGAAGCAAAATATCCACCCCCTGTACTGCAATAACTTGTCCCAGACTTTATGTCCCATAATGCACAATAAAATGAGTATAGCAGATAAAAATATATAGTGCATACATTTAGTATCTCTACAAGGAAATAAAGGACCACTTAGAAGTTATAGAATTGTCCATGGCAAGGAAGTTGCTGAAGTGCTTTCCTTGTCTCTGTTGTTCATTGATAAGCAAGTAAACGAAAAGTAGTTACGACCTTTGTTCTTACCTTGTACTTTTTATGGGTTTTGTGATTTTTATGGTTTTGTTAGAAAATGAACACTAGCCTGTATGGATCCTTCATCTGAATTACTATAATCACGATTGTGTTCTTATGCCCTCTTCACTTATCTGTGCTGACTCAGCTCTGGCGGATTCTGTAGAGATTTTACACACATCTTTATGAAAGCTGTGTACCTCTTCACAAACAGGTTCACCTATGTTACTGGAAAGATTAAAGACAATGTCTTCAGTGTTTTAGACTTGAGTGTATACGTAAAATTTATGTAGGGATTCACAATTCACTGTTTATCCTCTATCATGTCCTTGAGTAGCATTGTTTAGACTTGGATTTCTGTATGATTACTATTTTTATTCTTGTCTGAAGATCTGCTGAATAGAGATTATCTGTGAGACATGGAGACCACAGTAAGTTTTCTGTGGTACATGATTTTTCTTAGGCACGCTCCAAAGTGTGACCAGTGTGACATTTAGCTGTAGGTAAAATCTGAGAGGTAAGCCCCTAAATATGGCTTCAGTTTTGTGTTCTTCCTATGAAGATTTTTGTACAAGCTGACGTTGCTTCAAGTGGAAGAATTTCTGGATTGGTGGGCGAATGGATAGCAGTGTGCCAACTAATGTGGACCAGGCATTTTTTATCTTCATTGTGAGAAAGCTTGCAGCAGGCAACCTTATATCCATGCAACAGAATAAGAGCGCAAAATATCCTTGTGTCTGACTGGACATGAATAATACCCAGAAACAAAAAATTTGTTAGCTTGCATGTGTTTTTCCAAAGAAAATTCTGATTTAAGAATTCCCTCTTGAACAGCAAAAAAATTACTGATTTGAGAAGTACATGTAAAAACCAAGGCTTTTCAAAAATAGATTTCAAATATGAGTTGTAGTAAATCCATAAGATAGCTGAAAGGATAGTAAGGTTTCCCCTCTTGTTCAGTTACACACCATAAGCATCACTTCTTATCATGTTTGGCACTAGGATGACTTTTTTGGTCAGCAAGAGTAATGATGCTCCAATCTTCCCAGCCTGTGGACATTACACCAGGGGGAAGCCAACTACCTTCTCCCATAGGTGCAACAGATTTTCTCAGGAATGACATCTTACAAACATTTATCAAAAAGGCACTGTATCATTGCATCTATTGGAGCTCCTGGAGTGAACATGGGCATTACTCATGTAGACACCCAGTCCTTGTGCTGCTCTGAGCATAGTTTCAGCCTGTGACATGAAAGAAGATGATGCTCCTTGGGCAGCTGCCAGGGTTATATTCTCTGAGAGATGGGTTTTCATGGCACTGCAGATCCCCTGGCTAAGAGCCAGCTGTAACAGCAAGATGCTGATGTCCATTCGCTGTTCTGGAGGAGTGTATCAGAACAGCTTGCTAGTGCACCAACTCTACAGGATGGTTTGAGTAATTTTTCTCAAAGACAATTTCAAACTCCCGGTGCTTTTGGTTGCAGTCAGTCCTCAAGGTGTTGCCACGGGTCTGATGTTTCCAGCTTGTGCTGGGAAATATTCCTTTAGTTGCACAGTTCCTTTTTCTTCTTTTAGGTGAATCTGGACAGGATCAAGGTTTAAATTATTTATTTTCAGAAACACTGGCTGTATGAAGTATCTCTACTGGAAGGTATTATCAAGAAAAATATATGCAAATAAGGTGGGTTGTTTTTTCCCTATGTAAGACTGTTGCTGACAAGTTCCTCAAGCAAATATCAAGAATTAGAAATAGTAATGGAAAATTTATTCTGCGAGTTATTCTTATACTAAAGATTATTTGTTGAAACTTGAAGAGGTGGATCCTTTACGTAACGCATCACATTTTTTCTAAGCAGTAGAATGAACAGGAAAAAATAATCAGCTCTGCTGCCACATGATGTGAGTCTTTTGATAAGAGGTGTTCTTAGTTGGCTGCTCAGACTTGTCCCCAAATGACAAGACCACAGATCAAAAATATTATGTAGAAAATGAATTAGGAAGCCCTTAGGACCAGAGTAAATATTGTCTCACCAGATAGTGAATATTTATAGGTCCCTATCAGCTTTAATTACTTTGAGTTTAACACTGTTATCCATATAACAAGCTTCCCTGGCATTTCTTAGGAAACGGTATATTTAATAAATAAATAATATATAAAAACTATTTCCTAATTATACCTATTAGAAAATTTAAGCTACAAAAAAGCATAAAAGTTTTGGCTGTATCTCACATAGACAGTAATGTATGAATAGCTCTGATAAGTCTGAATTAGCAAGCACCCTTTTCTTTCTTGAATATGATACCTTAGATGTTTTTTCAATGAGGAAAAATATCTTTTACACAGAGCATATTCCCATTAACTGCATATTAGTTCTCAGTCTGCCATTTGAAATTCATGTGGCCACTAATTAAAGATAATATGTCAGAAAAACAGATATGAAAATGAACATATTGAAATCATACTTGTACCAAAAGAGAGGCAAAAGACAAGGTACAGAAATATTAGTTTGTATTAATTATTTGGTAAACTCCATAAATGAAATAGTTCAAAAACTCACTTTCTATCACACAACTTGCTACACTGATAGTTGTGTAGTAAAAATAAAGTATTTTTTCTGCTTTTTCGCATCTTCTTAATCATCATTCTGGTCTGAGTTTTTGTAAATGCAATCTCTATTGAAGATGGCACACTGAGGAAATGTTTCTGTTGGATGATGTAAAAGCAGTAAAGACTTCAATATTTTGATTTTATTTTTTTACTTAAATTCTGTCTCCTTCAAAACTGGTCAGGATGCTGTACCAATCAAAACTTAAGACAGGCAGGATTTTAGTGCTAAAATATATTTGAAGTGCTGTCACTGGGTACCAAAAGTGATTTTATTTGTAATGAAATATTGGTTACACAAATAAAAACTCTCAACAAATTAAACACTCTACATTGTAAACATAAAGTTGAGTGCTTGAGCTGATCAAAGGTGCCTTAAGTAAACTGTTGAGACAATCTAGTGCTAAGCATCATTTGAGCCAATTACATGTGTTTTGTTTCAAACCTCAGAGTAAATAAAGTCTCACCTTTTTGTTTGATAACCTTTCTCTTTCTCAACAAAAGGTCATTTAAGGTTGCTGCTTTCCTCCAGTTTGGTTCCACTTGGAAGCAGAACAGACTTCAACTCTCATTTTTGGAGGTTATCTGAGACTGATGCAAGAAGGGGATGAAAAGGTCATTCTAACCTTTTCATCCCTCTGCATTGCCTTGAAGAGTGATATTTTGTCACTGTGCTCTGTAGTTAGGACCTCCCTCACTTCACTAGTTCTGAGGCACCCTAGTGGGATAGCAACAAACTGGACTATGTTTCCAAGGAAAGCTTTCTCTCTGGTGGGTAATGCCTTAATTAAAAAATGAAGTCAATCTGGATCTTAAAACTTGGACAGTTTTGATTTTGAATACAAAGAAGGATTCAAAAATAATTCCTTTCTTCTGTAGGAAAAATCCCCACAGACACTGGAAAAGTGTATTAATCTACCTCACTGGAGAAAGGCCCTAGAATGGTGAAAGATCTAGTTTGTTTAAGAACTACTATACAACTTCTACAGGTATTGTAGTAACTCTGAAAAATGGTGAAAAACAGTGCTCTGCTTCTACAATTGCATTTTTGGAAACCACTAAATACAAAATACTAGAGAGCAAAAGGGGGCAGTCAGCTTTAATCAAGGTGCTTGGTGTCAGATATGACCCTTTCTGGGTCATTAAAGGACGATTTTGCAAGAGAAATGGGAATAACATTTTCCTGTTCTTTACCAAAGCACATGTCAAAGTAAACTGTTCATGAGCATTACTGCTAATCAGTGCTTGAAGGCATTTATTTTTCTGGTTATATGGTCAACAACATGCAAATCTTGTGCCACAAAACCTGAAAATTTTCTTTGGGAGTTCTTTGGGAAGCATTATGGCTTCTATTATTTGCTTCACCCTTCAGGACGGAATATTTCCTTCAGGACTCATTGTGCCAAGGATACTCATAAGGAAAGCAGATACAATAGTTACAGTCAGCTAGAAACTTACAGAATCTTAACCTCGTATCCTTGTTTTTTAGCATAGTCTGAGTTTTATGGATGTAAAATAACATAATATTCAGTAGAAAAGCATAATGTTAATCGAAGAAAATATCCAGTTAGAGGGATACTTTGCCAAAGCTTCATACTCCAATCTCCAAAAAGGTTGGAGGGTTCTATGCAGAGTGAAGAAAAAGTTTATGTACTGTATTTCTTAACCTATATCTGCTACTTGAAATAATACTATAATGTACCTCAAATAGTTATGTACAAGTGTCCTAAAACACCTACTGTATTAAGTTATAAGTCTGTGCAAAAAAACATACAAACATCTGTCTAGATCCTGGTCTACTTTCAGACAAGACCTGACGTGGAAGGACCTGCTGACATGCTCATTTTCAGTGGTAGTTGATGGATATTTACAGCTTGTGTCCTTGGCACGTGTGCATAGTTTGTGCTCTTCATGAGGACCAAGTAAGCTGTCATAGGCATTGGGCCTATTCTACAGTTTTTGGTCCTACCAGCACCTGCAAATTTGCAAGGGTGAGCTCAAAATTAATAATACATCATGTGGGGCAGTGGAAGCAAGAGTAATTATCTAAATTAATTGTGGCAAGAATAGAGCAGAAATAATAAAAAATGATAGTCTGAACCAAACACCTGCAGTTTGGAAAATTGCTACCGAGAAAAGTCGTGGAGATTTTGAAACAAATACTGCTGCAATCCAAGTTTAGCTTGCCCCAGAAGATAAACATGACTTTTCAGCTTGGAAATCTAGTGCTCACAGTTCTAGAAATTGTTCCTGGGTTAACCTAAATGTGATTGATGTTTGGATGAATATTTCTTTCTTTTCTTAATGGCTCATCATCATTCAGCAGCCACATTTTAGAACTTATTCTCTCATGATTTAATAACATTGTATTATTTTTCAAGGCAACTTATTCTTTCTAAACAGGTAAGAGAAGGTAGAGTAGATAAAGGCATATCAGTTGCAGTCATCTGAATAAGTGTGTCCTGAAATGGCTTAAGCTCCTCTGTCACAATACACACCAAAGGACTCAGATTTGGTGTCATCAATATGACAAAATGCAAGTCTTAAAATATGTTTCTATATTTTAGGTAAAAATATCAGGAACAGAATGGTTTAGAAAGATATATCATATGTCTTTGTGACCAGAAAGTTTTAAGTACTAGTACTGATTCAGTTTCTGATTATGACAAGAATTAAATTATTTTCCATCATTTTTCTTAGTACAAATGAACAAGATACATGCAAGTATGTACCATATGTATAAAAGTAATTGTATCTCAGAAGAATACTTGCCAGAATATCAGTACCAACATAACTGAGTTGGTTAGCCCTCATGTTTAATGCATCTCCCAGCTAAACACAAGAAGATGGAAGGTAAAATAAAATGAGCAAAACTTGGCAAAGGCTGGAAACAAGATTATAAAGGCGGATTATAGAATTAACTTTTGTATCTACTGACTGTGCACAGGGAGGCTGCTTCTGGATCTCCTGAAATAATTTAAGCAATTAGATATGATCAGAGAGTCAAGGGGTCATATATCAGGAAAGTGTTTAAATTTGCTCAGTTACAGTTATCACAGCTCTGTTTAAAACTTAATGGATCCTCTTTAGGTCTTCATGAATGTGTTAAAATATATGAATTAGACTGCTGCGATATTAGGCAGCAGTTGCACTGATAACTGTGCTACTCATTATGGTTCTATTTTTGGTTGAACTTTTTGTAAGCAGCCAATTTTCTATTTTACAGACATATATTAAACAATCATACAAGGGCTCTTACTAAGATGTGGGCACTGAGGAGCTCTTAAAATATTTAAATGGGGAAATGAAGGATCTCAAAATCAAAGCAACGTAAAAGAAAAACTTCTTATGAACTTTGTTTTACCACTGGTTTACCTGAAAATGTGGTGTGCTGAAATAAAGCGTAAAAGGAATGGCAGAAGGTTATATTGTTTCTGCTGTGGGTTTTAAATGACTCAGGCAGTTGGCCTTACTGCTGAGGTTCAAAGGCTGTGAACCCAAGAGCTTATATATCTTATGTGAAAATACTGGAGGAGAAAAGCTCCCTTTAGCCACAATAGTGAGGCAGAGTGGCAGGTGCTCGTTCCCCCAAATCATTCCTGAGATGAATGCCTGATTCAGTTTCCCACCAATGGGATTTTCAGAAGGGGAGCTGGGAGTC
Organism: Tragopan temminckii; assembly: GCA_028571105.1. NCBI lineage: Eukaryota > Metazoa > Chordata > Aves > Galliformes > Phasianidae > Tragopan > Tragopan temminckii. Next base: position 32,441 of record JAOWBP010064930.1, read on the forward strand.
TCCAACAAAGCCCTATCTCTGAGATAACAAAAGACAGTCCTCAGATGTGTTGAAATTGTTGCAGATACTAAATGTGGAAATCAGTTTTCTTGGTTTAAAAACCATGTCTCCATATGAGACATACCAACCCCTAGGCTTTCAAAATCCTTTTGAATTCAGTAAAAGAAGCTCCCACTGCCTCCAGAAATTGACTCTCAGCTGAAGATTTCCAAGTTCTCACAGCAAAAGCCGTGTTAGTATTTAATGAGGGTCCCTTGTAGACCCACCAAGCCGACTGCGCAAGCAAACTACATTTGTAGGCTTTTTACTTAGGCACTCTAGGGAAGAGACTGCACTTGACCAATAAGTGATAAATAGCTGCAGAAACTAGTTCAGTCTAGGGAAACTGAAAAATATATTCCAGCTAGGACTGTTGTGACATCTACTATAGAGACATGCTACTAAACTACCTTTGAGCATCTGGCTTTTCCCACAGTACAATTTGTTTGGGAATGTGATCTCTACAAACTGTTTCTTATTTCATGGCTGAAGAGCAGTAACTGAACATGTTCAGACAAATTTACCATGAAAGTATTGTATTCCTTTTATCTTTGGACAGAGGAAATTCTTCAGGCAAAGTTTCTTTTGATCCGTAAATGCCAACCCAGCAGTGTGCTGCTGGCAGTGATGAAGCTGTAGGTATCTGTCTGTTCTGAGTTGACAGAATGGCCTGAAACAAAAAAACAAACAAACAAACAAACAAACAAACAAAAAAAAAAAGCATGAAATTCATTCTCCAAATTCCTTGACAATGCCAGCCAGGGAGAAAATGATGGTGACAGTGAAACTAATTGTAGCAATAGGGTCCTCCTCCTACACTTTGGAAAAGGTGGGAGGAGTGCTCATAGCATACAGGCTGGGGGATAGTAGCTGTAGCAAGAATCCTGTTAACGAGAGGAAGAAAACTTTCTGCCACAGGGTACAGCTCACTTGCTTTTATCAGTTTTCTGAAACGGCCTGAAGAGTAACAGCACTTCTGCCACCCAGCTAAGATTGTTGCTGTCAGAATAAAAGTAACATGAAGCATATGTAAAAGTCTAAATGGTAAGTGTTCATTCACTTCTTTGTATATGGCAGTAACAGGAGTACAGAATTCATAGTCTCGGTTCAAGGAAATTTCGTCCTTCTTCTCCAAGCTCTACTCCAAAGAGTGAGTCCATTTGTGGCAAACTCTTTCATGTACGATTATCCAAGGTAAATGACTTAATCTGGTTGCACAAGTTCTTTATTATTTCTATGCTTACGCTAAATGAAAGGTATTAACAAGGTGGGATAACCTACTGATGGGTAGGGAAAATACTACATTAGTGTATCTGGATAATTTATACGCTAAAACAGACTGGTTATTGTTCTCTCTGGTACCAAGCCATTGCCAATACTGCTAAGACAATCTTACTGAGAATTTTATCCCTCAGAGTCTTCAAAATCAGAACTTAGTCACATTTCTTAGTTTACAGTCTCTGTAAATTTAAAATGTTTAAAAATGTAAGGAAAAGGAGAAGAGCAAGATATATACATATCATGCACTGTTAAATCATAGAATCATAGAATCA
>JAOWBP010064980.1:0-22615 GCA_028571105.1 Tragopan temminckii
TTGTATTATATTGTGTTATCTTGTATTCCGATATCATAGTTAGTAAAATAAGTTTTCCTCCATAGATTGTTGCCGCTGTTTTTCTTCCCCTTCCTCTCTTCCCATTTTGTGGGGCCGGTGTGGGGCTCTTTGTATCTATTGTAGTTTCCATGGAAATAAATAGGATGCATTACTTTTGGAGTAACCTATATCTATTAACAATTGTATATACATCTTAATATATTGTGTACATATGTATCTATGTATTCATGTTAATTATTCCTGAGAGCATTTCAGTTGGCAAAAGATTATCCTTAAATTCTCATGTAGGAAGCTACTATTATTAAAAGAAAATTTACTTTCATAAAAGAAATATGGAAGGACTGGAATTCAAATCCCAATTCCCTTAATAACACTGCATTAACCTCATTAAAGAAATTCTATTAAGTGTATGAGCACTGTGGATTTAAGTAAAGGATTACTGTAAGGTTTCTTTTCATCCTATCAAAATTATTGGGTTTAACTGATCAAGTTTAGGCAAAATATAAACTTATAAAATTTCTTTCACTTCAAAGTAACTATGAAGCGTAGCTTTTATTGTATAATTCTGCTGTTTAGTTACCCTGTTAATATGTAATTTGTTGTGTTTCTAGTCAATCTATTTTTAATAATATTAATCCCACTAATATGTTTTACCATCTTGTTCTTACTAAGATTGTTTTATCTTCATTGAAATCATATTTTCTTTAATAAGATGAACATTTAATGTGCTCTTGGCATGAATTAATTTCTAATAAACCATTAATAAATCAGATCTCTGTGGATTTCTCTCTTCTAAAAAATCAAGACTCTTCCCACAAGGAGTTTTACATAGGTCCCAACCCTTGAATTTATTGTGGCATTTTCAGAATTATTCATAACAAGAAGAAAGGAAAAAAAAAATTGTTATTCATAGTGTAGATTAGTTTTTCCCCCTTTGATACATTTTTGAGACAACGTAAAACATGAACTTCTAGAGAAGCTGATTCCTTTAAGGTATAGTGAGGCTTGGGTTAGTATATCTTTCGTTTTTATTTCCAGCAGCACAATTATCGATTTATCTTTTTTTTTTCTACTTATTAGAATGTCTGTGTTGCACTATTTTTTTTTTTTTAAATAAGGTTTTATCTTTTTACAAGCACTGCTTCAGTATTCAGTTGATTGTTGAGCTATCATGATAGTTTTTGCATTTATACTTATAAGATCTGACTTACAGAACTGACGTGGTCCAAGTATGGGAACAAATTCTACTGAGAACTGAAAACCCGGTGTGGTAAACTGAAAATCTAGTCTTTTATCTATTCTGTCCAAGGCTAGAAAAACAGGCAGTGTGAATGTATTGATGGTTGAATTAATGTTTTTGATGATCAGTTTACTTAGAACTCCACTATAAAGCTTTTGTTGGGCCATGCAGATGCTCAGTGAAAAAGACTGCATCTGAGTTAGTTTCTGTTGCTCAGACTGTAGCGTTGGGAAATGTTGAATAAGATTTTGGGCTTTTCTGTTCAAGATAGAAGCAGCACATTTCTAAGACAAGAAGTTGTCAGAGTTTAATTACATTGATATCGGACAATTCAGGATAGGGATAGAGTAGATAAGGCCAAGCATTGCTTTCTGAGGAGGAGAGCAAAACAGTGCCAATTAACACTATTCTTTGAGAAGAAAGGGAATTCTGTGCAAATTGCCCTGTGCAACCCTAGCAAATCTCACAGTGGGTTTCATCTGCTCACAGATATGTAACATTTATAGCAGAGTCATTTTGTTAACTTTGAGTATGTTACTACATTTAACTGAGGTCAGCAGCTTTTCCCATTTAGTGTAAGTTGGAATTAGAACTGTGAAACCTCTTGCACATGACCTGTGGTTTCATGTACAGTATTTCTGTTAGCTGAGAATGAAAGGTCACCCAGTGGAAGACTTCTCTGGGATAATTTTGTGCTGCTGGAGTTGTTTTCATATAAAGTTTGATACAAGTCTGTAGGTGTTTGCTTAAAACTTAGAGAAAAAAATGATTGTTCAGAATTTCGCATTCTGTTGTGTTATAGTCTGGAAGGAGAGAACTAGGTACAAAGTCTCTTGGTTGGGATCTATCCTGAGGCAAGATCTACCCTCAGTTCTACTTATGCCTAATTTATTGTAATAACATTATGATGCCTGTGGCCTGGATTCAACACAGCACCCAATCATCAACTCCGCTTCAGTTTTGTTAACAGTTTGCTTGGGTTAAATGGAGTTCCTTCTGTTCTTTCAGTTGTAGAATGGTGTGTGCTGTGCAGGTTCATAATCTGTGTTTTGCTGACTCATCAGTTATGAGGCCAATGTTTTTTTTTCCGAGGAGCTGTTCTTTATTAATGAAATGGTGGTGAACCTGTTTCTGCAAAACAGTTCTGGTAGTTTCTTCCTCCATTTTACTATGGAAACAGTGTTTTGTTCATGGCCGAACCCTTCTCTGTCCTCTCAGAAGTGATGCTCTTTATGTGGAATTCAAAGAAAAGAAATACATTTCTGTGCTCAATTCATGTTGAAGGTGTTTGCAGTCTGAGCCATTAATTTAGGAAGAAACACTTATTTCTGTTAAATTGGAGCGAAACATTTTTGGAACACACTTCAAAGATAAATTGATAAAACAGCCTGAAAAGCTTATAATTGGCCTGAATTTAGAAACTATGTAGCTATATATATAATCTGGGAGTTGCTTTCAAGGAGTTAGTCAGCTTCTTGCTTCAAAGGTACTGGCAGTTTCTACTGTGGCACAGTCTGAACAAGCATGCAGACATACAAATGTAATCCAAGATTACCTTTTATTAACAGCCGATTGATTTGGTTGAAAGACCAAAGTCTGAAGAGGATTGTCCTTACTGCCTTTGTGCTCATTTTTGTTGCTTCTAAATCACTGAGGTATATGAAGGGGAACACCTGTTGACTTTTCGCGGTAGTATGATTTGGTGACCATCTGGATCATGCCTTTTACAAGCCTCTTTTGGAACTGCTCGTAGTATAGCTGATTTTATTATTTTCTAAAATAGCTACAATATATTCAGATGCTGTCCTTGCTTTTCCTGTACTAATTCCTTCAATCCTGAAGTAAGAAGTCTTGAATAGTTTCTTGTAAGCACAGATGCAAGGTTTCAATAGTCCCCGTTCCTCTCCACTGCCCATAAGTGCTCTTTTAGTTACAGTCCCTTCATTAGGAGACATGGACGTGAATCCCTTCAGGGACAGGAGGATGTTTCAGTTTTCTGCTCTGCCCCAGCTGCATTTTGTACAGGTTTTTACACTGGAGGTAAACACTGTTTTTATTTTGAGAACATCTACCAGATTACAGGTCTGAAGATCTGTAGCCAAAAAATAATAATTCAATCCTTTGGAAATGTGACTGGACTTTATTGCTGTGACACTCATTCAGCAAAACCTCAGTGAGAAGGGCAAACGTAATGCCATCTGTAAAACAAGTGAAGGAGGAAGAATCTTGCATTAGGAGGTTGTCTGCTTTACCTTGAAAGATTAAAATAAATAAATAAATAAATAAATCTTTCAAAGCTACTAAAGGAAGACAGTGAAGCCTAATAACCAAAATCAAAGAATCAAGATTAATCAACAAAAAAAGACAGTATTATATGATTTTAATTTTGTCAACAGTTCTGGTAGATAGAAGCAATAGATGCATGAGAAAGACTGTTAAAGTATCAGATGTGTCAAATGGGACTTTTTGAGACCTTGACTGACTTTAGTCAAGGTATCATTCTGTATTTTCTGTAAATACTTTGGATAAAAGATGAGGACTGCTGATTGAATCTTCAGGTGAAATTATCATGGAAAATGTAGAAGGAAGTTTGGGAGATACGATTTGAATTCTATAAATACAAAAGCAATCAAGTCATTCAATTCCTGAAACACTGGAAAACATAAAATAAGCTTAAATGTTGCTATGTAGAAAGGAGGGATTTAAACTTCTGTATTTAGATTGGAGTAATTAACTGTATAAGCACAGGGTGGATAATGACTCCTTAGGCATCAGCAATACAAGAAAAAGTGCTAGCTAACAGTCAATCTCAAGTTGAATTTAGGTAAACAGTATCTTGTCAATCATGTCAAACACCATCTGGAGTGTAAGGCTCGAGCATTGTGTTAAATAACAGAAAAAATTATCTATCTCCTCTTGAACCTACTAAGGTCAGAAAGAATATCGACAAATTTAGAGAAGTTCAGAGAAAAATAATGAGAATCTTCAAAGGTCTATTTAAAAAAGACTAATAAGAAAAGGTTGGAGTGGGTTTTTTGAATACAGAGAAGGTAGGACTAAGGTGTTGTGATAACAGCTTTCAAATACATAAAAGGCTGTTATAAAGAGGTAGAGAATACATTTATCGTCTTTCACAGGAAGATCAGACAAAAGCAGACTTGAATTACAGTGAGATTTAGGTTATACATCAAAAAAAAACTTCTAGCAGTCAGGATGGCAAAGCCTTAGAACGGGTAGCCCAGGGAGAATGTTAGGTTCCATTATTTGAGATCCCAAGAATAAGTATCTGTAAAACATACTGGGGGAATGCAGCAGGAACTTAGGGAGCTCTTTGTCTCAGAGCAGCGCTACATACAAACCTGATGCATGGAGTAAAGAAATCTTTACTGCATTCTTGGAGATAAGTTTGTGACAAGTCTAGTATGCAACCTACTTAAATATGCATTGAACCTGAGAGGAGGAGCATAGCTCGTTCTCTTTCTCTCTCATTCTTCTGAGCAAAGGGATTTCTATGTCAGTCTTTTGAAGAGGAAGGAGAGAACACGTCTGAACTGCTTTTCTTATTGGTTACGTGTTGAATTGCTGATTCAGTGTCAGGGCTTCCCTCAGCTCAGAGAGCAGTGCTTCTACTGCAGAGCGATGCTTCTGTTCTACCCCACTGCAACGGCACCGCTGGGCCTGGTGCTTCTCAGCAAATGCTTGTTAGTGACTTTGATATTGCAAAACCTGACAGAGAAGATCCTGCTTCCAGCCCTGTTATAGTTTTGTTTCCATGTTTCAAGACTTTAGCAGACTTTAAAAAAGCTTATTCTCACTTCCCCTTCCCCTCATGTAAGCCAGGCTGGGATTGTAGCGGATGGTGTTAAGCATCAGATCCACAGCCACCTGTCTGCTTGGGTCCCTGCTTTTGTTGGGAAAATAGATCTCTTTTGGGTTTGCTTTTAAACAGTAAAAGGTTTCACTTCAGGTCACGCTGTTTATCTGAAAGGCACTTCAGAGATAAAAAGAAGAAAGCTGTATTTATCTTGCAGTAACAGCAACATCCAGTGAATAATGCAGCCTTCTCCCCTGGCTCCCATGTATGAGACACAAACCAGCTACAGAAAGCAGTTCTATAGACTCTCAATTTAAGCACTGCATATTAAAGGACACATACATTGCCTATTTTTTTTCTCAGTTTGCTCCCTCAGAAGGAAAATAGACCTGGCTGGTTTTCAGTCACAGAAGTTCTCATCTCAGCAGATAGAAGAGCCATCATCTCTCTTCTCCTTAAATGGATAAAAAGGACATTCATCAGCTCTTGGAAGTGGGTGCAAAAATCAATAGCTCCCATGTTGTTAAAGCAGTTCAAAACAACATGCCTCTAAAATAGCTTAATGTATTGGGTAAAACAAAAGGATGTAAGTAGGAAAACCTCACTAGCTTCACTATAGCCAAAAAATCTGCTATTGGCTTACTTAAATATCTGTATAAGTCAAAGTTGCAAGTTGTTTTCCTTCTAATCTGAAATAGACTTGATTTTAATCCCAAAATGAATCTCACATTTTTTTATCTTCTAGTTTTCTTGTTGTTTGTTTTTTTTTTCTTATTTACCTTAAAAGCATGTAATATACCACTACGTTAGTTAATACTGTATACACTGTAAGCTGTGACAGTTAAGAATTGGTTGTGAAGAACTGACACAAAGGAAAGATGGGCAGGTAGCGACAGGACCAGGGGAAATGGTTTTGAATTGGAAGAAGGCATTTAGACTAGATATTAGGAAGAAATTCTTTACTGTGAGGGTGGTAAGGCACTGGAACTGCCCGGTGAGGTTGTGGATGCCTCCTCTCTGCAAGCATTCAAGGCCAGGCTGGATGGGGCTTTGAGCAACCTGGTCTAGAGGGAGGTGACCCTGCCTTTAGCAGGGGGGCTGGAAGTAGATGATCTCAGAGGTCCCTTCCAACCCAAACCATTCTATGATTCTAAGGAGGTGGATGAGTGCAGCTTTACTGAGGTCTGTAGTACTGAGGTCTGCAGTACGTAGCTGAGCCTCTACTGCAATATCCTCTAGTGATGACATTTCACAGTGCTGGAATTTATCTAGGGTAAATGAATCCAATCTTCTGATAAGTATAAACTTTCTTTCCAATGGAAAGTTGAGTGCACGAGTGAGAAATTATTTTTCCGTAATTAATATTGACTCTTGCTCATCTTGACCTGTGTTGTTTTTCAGAATATGTGATACACTTTGATTCCTTGAAGACAATTTAGTTTCCGAAGTTCCAAGCTAAACATTGCATTTAAAGGCAGTTAGGGCTTTTTATCATTATGTGAAATTCAGTTTGATTTCAGAATTAAGGGCTTGATAAGGAGAGCTGGGATTATGTTGTTCTAGCTGTATTATGTCAATAGCCTTTAAAGGAAATATATTTCACATCTCATTTATGTTATAGCAGGTACAAAGAAAAAAGTAAAAAGAAGTTTTTATGTAAACTGAGAGACTGAGATCCTTTTTTTTTAATTTGTTAAATCTGAGTAATATTTCTGTTTATATGTCAATCAAATTGTTTGCTGACTTGAAAGCAGGTAGACTTATAAAAATGAATTGAAGGTAACTGTTTTGAAATGTCAGTAAAGTCTGGGTTTTCTGAGTACTGTGTGTTTGAATTAACATAGTCTCAATGTAACGTGTGAATCAGTATTTCTCAGGATGAAAATTTGGCTTGACTTTGAATCCTAGATAGAGATTGGAATGAGAAGAAAAGTAAATAGCTGTGGAAATCTTGGAAGGAGGATGTCTTGTGGTGTGAAATTCTGCAGTCATTTGTAATGAGAATTATGCTAAGTGTCTCTACTTCAGGATAAGCAGCACTGGTCTTTCCTTGTTCAGATAGATTTATTCTACACCACAGGGAAATCTCTTTATCTTATCACAGGTTTTCTTCTGTGATAACAAGGTACTATCAATCACATTACTGTGACGTCAGATCTTGTTCTCTTCTAGAGAACAAATGCATTTGCAGTAGCAGATCTCATTCAGAGTATTGTTTTCAAGGCACAGCCTTGAGATATCCTCCTCATAATGAGAAAACCTTACGTTCTTAGATCTCATCATTGTATACAGTTAGAGGACGTTGTGAAATTTCAATTGTTAGTAAAGATGGTCAGTTGGTTAAATAATTCGTTCTTCTACCTGTGTAATATTTCTGAAATTGCTCTTCTTTTGGTACTGACTTTAAAGATTAAAGGTGACTTAGGGGCTTGTTAGAGGTGGATTTCACTGAAAGCTTTGAAGAAAATCCTGGTCCACTATTTAGAGATGATACAAAGCTGTAATACTTTCTTTGATGAAGTCCACCACTGTGAGATTTGCCACTGGAGTCCCCATTGTATTCTGTACACGCATGATGGATTTTTCATGAAAGTATGTACTGCTCTCCCGTCTGGCTTTGTGTGTGATAGAAGGTGTGTAATGTCTCTATTCTTGCTGTCAGTGTTTTCAGGGCAACTAATAGAAGATCTTCTGAAAGTTTTATTGTATAAATTAAATTGTAGGTAAAGCAGAGTTCGATGGCTCATTACAACAGAAGAAATTCAGATTTTTTTTTTAATTGCCAGTATCATATGTCTTTTGAGAATTGCATTGTGCTTGATATAGTGCTTCCTCTCTTTAACACATTTTTTTAAAGGTGTAGAATTCAGTTTTGAGTACTCGATCTGTGGCATTTAAATATTAACTTAATGCGCCTTTCACATTCTTGATAAGAACCTTAAGGAAAATCGTCTGTGGACTGGATAAAAACTGATTAACGCTGATCATGAGTTTGCCTTACATAAGTGATATTACCAGTGGGAAGATATAATCTCTTCAACTTGAAAATTTTCAAATGGGACTTGTGGTTCTCAGTCCTTTCAAAAATAAGTAAGTAAGACACCATTCTGAAGCAAACATATCTGAAATGACCCTTTGTAGTATGTACTCAATGCCAGGGTTCAGTTTTGTGCTCATGGCTTGTCCTAGCATTTTCTTCTTTCAGACGTATCAGCAGGTATTTTATTTCTTCTCCTGTAGCAACTCTGTGCTTTGGCTTAAGGTACTGATTCAGTTAAAAGGAATGTGTTGGAGAGAAATCAAAGGAACTATAATTCCCCACGGACTTGAGAGCATCACCACGTGTATGTCATTGCAGCTGCAGAATAGATGCAGGGATTTATATGCTGTGTGACTTTTGGGGGGACCTGAGCGTGGGACGACAGGCTGTTAACCCCTAGAGCCACAGCAGAGTTTGAACCATGCCATCTTGAACACTGACCGTCTTTACAGCTGGGTTAGAAGAAAGTTGATAATGAGTTCTATAGCTGGATGGATATTTTTGGACTGGGGAGTTGGTAGATTGTCTGTCGGCCATTTTTAAGGGAGAAGGCAGATGAGAGAATTTGAGGAGGGATCTGAACCTGAGCATAGACAAATACTTTGTCAGAGAAATACAAATGAATTGGGTAACTGGGTAATGTTTGGTTAATAGCTGCCCTGAGGTTTCAGCAGCTGCGGTGGAAACGTACTGCATGTATGCTCTGAATGCTCAACAGCAGTTGAGAATGCAGTTGAGGATGCAGCGTTCTTTTAGCCCTGGCAGGTTAACAATAAATCTTTCCAGTGTATTTTTCAAGTGTTTTTTTGTGTGTTGTTATCAGGATCCAAGTGTCCACCCTCGTTCACAATCTTTCCCACAGCTGCAGTTATCCATCCTAGTGATGGCTGAGGGCTTTTAAGCAATACCAGAGTATTAAAACCTTGTCAGCACTTAACATCAGCAATAAATAAAAGGCAGTACCCCAGTATCTCCTCCTACTCTCAACTGACTCAATTAATTCCATTTTTAATTTGGCATCAGGGAAGAATTTACATATCTCAGGTTTATCTGTCTGAGAAAGTAGAATAAAAGGGGATATGCAGACTTAATGCCTGCTGTTTTTTTAAACTGTGCAAGTAATACTCTCAAATGAATTAAAATCACTAGGAACCTCCATTATTATTCAATGGACTTGGGAATTAGATGGAAGATTTCAGTTACCCATGGTTTACCTCTCAGTGCTTGTGCTCATCCATGGCTGTAATCTTCTTTGGCATAATAAAAAGAAGTCCGGGTTGTCACAAATTAGTTGTTTTGCTGCTAGAAATCTGCATATTTTGAGAGACTTTTTAAACACTGAGATTTCGAACAGTACAATCACATTAGTTTATCAAAAGAAGTATCAAGATATGACTTGACTATGATTTATGAGTATAGTAATTGGACATAGGTTTCAAGAAACACTAAGCTAGAGAATTTAAATTTCATGCTGCATGCAAATTTTAATAGTTTTTGACTTTCACCTCTTGAGGTTCCTAGCTTGAAACTGGAGCCTTGTTGTATAATACAAAATACACTGCAGACAAGTACAAGTTGAACTTGAGAATAATAAGTAGCATTCCTTAGCCATTACTGCACTGATTTCAGGCTTGGAGTACTGATGACCCCATTTGGAAATTTATGGTTCAGTGATTCCCAACTACTAAAAAAACCCTGTCAAAACTAAGCTTAAGTTGACCTCTGTAGTTCTTATTAAAAATAAATCGGCCAAGTTAGACCAAAAAATGGAACTAACATTCATTTGCAGATTGAAAACCTTTTCTTCAGTAGATCTGGAAAAATATGGGAATTGAAAATCATAAACTTTTCATGAGATTTTGGCAGTTACATCTGGCATGTTCTACGCTCCTATATCCCAAGCAGAAAAAGCAGTTGGCACACGATCTTTGTTACAGTAAGTGCAGCAGTCTGTGTTACTGCTAATGAACTTATTCCAAACTTTGTGTCCAGTTTTTTAGAACAGTCTGACTGAACTTCTTTTTTTTCAGTTTTAAGTTTTCTAAGTAAGTCTAACAGTGAACTCTCTCCTGCTCTTCATGTGTTGTGTAACAGATTTGACCAATTTTGGTTGAAATAGATGGCTGCAAATGTGTCAAAATTGTCTCCTTTAGAAATTATATTCTTCTGAATCTTTTCTGAACTAATGATAATGTTGAGTCTTGATCTTGTAATAGCATGGCTGTCACTGTCATCACTAGATGTTGGAGGCGTTCTGTTTCTTTTTTAAAAACTTGGGTAACTTTTTTGTACATTTCCTTATTCATGCAAAGATGTTATCAGCTTTCTGGGATAAATGTTACTTAAGCTGCAGCTTCTAAAACAGGCCTGTTGGTCCACTGAGTTTTGATCACTTTCTGCTGACTGGTGTTTCGTACTATTGATCACCCTAAACAGAGAGATTTCTTCTACAAACTATTGTGTTGTAATAATGTTGTTCATTAGTTGCCTGCTGATTTGTGAATGATATCGAACACCCATCTTTCCTCTCACCTCCATCTACTGCTTTACTAAAATTGGCAAAATTTTTTGGATTTGTAAAAGTTAGGGAAGTGATACTGAATGAATGGTAAGAAGAGAATATCCCTGAGATAAAAGGCATAAAAAAAAAAATTCTTAAGCATAAAAAAAATTCTTATGAAAATGCTTGTCTAAGAGAAAATGAGACACAGAGATAATCTTTCAATAAAGGCATTGAGAAAATGAGAGTTCTTTCCCATCCTCATGCTGTGTATTAAAAAGGGAGTGTCGTGTGTTAGAGCAGTACTGAGATGTTACACAGGTAGTTTGTACCAGACCATTGCATGTGTATTTCCAAACTTAAGAAAGATTGCCTATATTTTTCTATATTAGAGCACTCTTCCTTGCTTTCTGTCTAGATTTGGTGGATTCAGCAGAACTGTGTTTAGGCATGGCCAGAAACATATCTTTAGGCTGGGAGTCTTGGTTAGAGTCTGTAGGCAAAGCTGTGTGTTTCTGAGATGTCTTGATTATTATTAAACCGCTAGAAAATTAAATCAGAAAATACTGTAATATTCTGATTTCTGAGATATATAATACCTAAAATGCAGAAATACTTTAATACATAGAGATTATCAAATGTCTGCTGAAGTGTGCAATAGTAATAACGACTGTCCTTCAGTATGACATTTCTCATTCTTTGCAGGCATTTATATAGGCTTTAAAAGAATTTATTTTTATTTAAATATATTGCAGAGGTTTCTGTGCCTCAGAACATCTGTAACTTCAGTTAAAAAAACAACAACAGCAACACAGAAACTAAAAGAGTTTTTGTAAAAATTATTTCCTAGTACTGCCAGGCTGTTGTTGCTAAAAATTGTCAGTTTCAAGACAGACTCCAGTATCAAGCTGTGCATCTGGACAAAGATGCTTTCTTGTGTTTTCTTTGTTTGATTAAAAAAGAAATGAAATCATTCTCAATCAGTGCTGTTTGCTCAGTTCCTGACAACTTCCTGATTCTTTTTCCCCCTCACCCTGTGCAGAGCCCATGTCTACTCCTTATTAGTAAACAGATGCAGCCTGTGATTTTATATATGTTTTCTGTCCAGCTGCTTGTCATCCTCAACAAGTCTGAAGTTTCTGCTGCTAGCTAACTTCAGTTGTTTTTGGAAATGAGCTTCATCATTTCTACAGAGCACTGGAAATCAGAATTCCTTTATGTCACGAGTTATCTTGATAAACTAAGGCAAACAGATGAACTCTGAAGGTGTATTGTTGTGTACTTGTCAGTGAGGTATTCTGAAATACTCCCTGTGCAACTCTGTTGTGCTTCAAGGGGAAATATTTGTGCAGGAAACACTGTAAATCAGTTTGCTGAAGTGTGTCATGCGTGAGTCCTAAATTCCTAGTTCCCAGCTGGCAGCAGTTTTCTTAATCATGACTCACTTGGGAGGTTTATAATAATCTGTCAACACCTCTCTTTCCTCCCAACCTGTCCTGTCTGACCCTTTTCTCCTGCTAATCAGTGACTGAGATGTTTTTATTTCCTTGAATTTTGTCATCTTGGTGCCTCCTCTGAAGGTAGTGCTGAGCTCAGATAATCCATTTCAACTTAGAGATCCAGACAAGTGCAGAGGAAGACAGCAAAGAGTGATAGAAAGTGGCACTTGGAGGAATAGTAGATAAGCAATAAATTTTTAAAACCCAAGTGATGAAGAAGTGGGAACACACGGGGAAAGAAATAGCAGCAAAAATATTTCCAGCAATAGGACATCTTTTCATCTTATGGTTTGGAAATGATGGGTCATGTTATGTCCCAAATCCTTGCTTGGAACATTTAAGGAGACATGCAGCTTCAAAAAAGGCACCGCAATGTTAAATGGGTGAATTATCTGATAGAGAAAAGATACAAAGAAATCTGTATCCTAGGGGAGATTTTGATTGGATATAAGGAAAAGGTTTTTACAGTAAAGGTAGTGAGGCATTGGCATAGGCTGCCTAGAAAGGTGTTGGATGCCCCATCCCTGAAACATTCACGGTCAGGCTGGATGGGGCTCTGAGCCCCTGTAGGTGTCCCTATTCAATGCAGGGGCGTTAGGCTAGATGACCTTTAAGGATCCCTTCCAAATCAAATGATTCTGTGATCCATTGGCACCATATTATTTGTGTTGTGCTGGTAAGTTAATGTATTTTCTACATCAAGATTACAAACTAGAAATATGTTTACTTGTACTCAGCTTCTGGTGCCCCATGGTCCTCACTCATTGAAATTCTCATTGATCTGTTCAGAATATAAATTTAAGCAAACACTGTGGTTTTGCAAGTTGGAGCTGCTGAGTTCTCAGGCTGCACTTCTTGCAGCATTCAATTTAAAAAAACAAAGTCCTGATAATGTGCTTAGCCCCACAATAGAATGGTGTTAGAAGGTGAGTGCAGCTGAGATGCCACCTCCAATTTTCTGCAAGACATGATTTGTTTTTACAATTTTTTTTTCTTTTCAAATAAATTGGATGAATCGCAAGGAAAAGTTGTCTAAGGTTACACAGAAAAATTCACCGTTCAGTGCCTTTTTTTCCTTGGGCATTTTATCCTTTCATTTAAGTACCTGATTGCATGATCTCATTAAAAATGAACCACAAGTAAGAATATATAGAAATCCCATCAAATACTAGCATCTGCTACAATTTGGAAAGTTATGCTAGTCAAATTGTATGCTTTGAGATTAAGCAGAGCTATGGTGGCTTTCCAGTACCTTTGTTTCACAAGGACATAACTGATAATCAAAAAATGAGTTAGCGCTCAAAGGGAGAATAGTTATTGCACAGTGCAGCTAAGTGCCTTTCAAGCAGTGCTGTAGTACAGGATTGGTGAAGTAAATTTACTTTGCCTCCTTTTTTTTTTTTTTTTTTTTTTTAATTAACATTGCAACACTACCTTGAAGGAAACAAACAACAAAAAATTATCATGTTTTGATCTTAAGCTGTAGAAGTTATTTAGTAGTAGAGTATGTGTGCTATCTCTGATACATATTACAACAGTAAAAAATTCAACTATGACACTCATTGCTTGCATTTGTACTCAATCCGTAACGAAAGCATGAAAATAACAAAATGTGAAGGATGTTCTTTAGTAACAGATGTGACAAGATTGCTTTCATAGAATCACAGAATCTTTTGAGTTGGAAGAGACCTGTGAAGGCCATATATTCCAAAACTGATCAAATTACTTTGTTTTTCAAATGCTACTGCGGCAAAAGCAACTTAGAATTCTACTTTGTAAATACCTCACACGTAAGTTCCATCTCCACAGAATATGTCATGCTAGCCATTATTAGAACAGGGTTGACTTCAACCGCAACATGGAGAGCCTTGTCAAGCTGAATTCATAGAATCATACACTCACAGAATCATTCACGCTGGAAGGGACCCTTAAAGATCATCATGTCCAACTGCCCTGCATTGAACAGGGACGCCTACAGCGCTAGATCGGGGTATTCGGAGCCCCATCCAGCCTGTCTGGGCTTAAATATCTTTTCTGTAGTAAAAGTTCTTGTGTGTGAACAATGTCCTTGCTGGACAAGGCAAAAGCCCCTCTTCAAAACTTTCTGTATGAAACCAATGGCCTTTGAGCAGGGTGAACTTGAAGAAGTTTAGAGAGAGCTAAAATGCTGTCAGTTTGCTGCTTGTGAGTCAACAGTCTGGATTATCGGACAATGAATTCTGCTTTTTATCTATTTCCATCATTTAAATAAATTTCGAACGCCAAATTAATGCTATGTTTTGGAGTGTCATGTATTTGTGAAGTAAAGAAAGGTGTAGAATGTTTTCTTTGTTTCACTTTGGTGCAGAAAGCAATTGTAACTTGTTTTTGCTTTTTTTTTTTTTTTTTTTTGTGAGGAACAAAAGTGTAGAAAAAAAGACCTTATCCCTCAGCTTTTGAGGTCACTAGCAAATAAGAACAGCTCAAGTTGTCCTACAAGTTGACCTGTTTTCACTTCAGGTCTTCCTATTGATCTCTGTGAAGCTCAGATCAGCCTTATAAGAATGGGAGAAAATCCGTAGCAGAGGGAAAGCAAAAAAGAGCAGAAAAGCAATATTTATCTTGATTTAAACAAGTTTTGAATAAGGGCCTTAGATCTCTGAATCCTCAGAAGGGTCAATGAGGCATCCTCACCTTCATTCCCTGGAAATGTCTTGTGTGATGCCTGCCTATGACCTAGGTCATCTTTGAAATCTATAAAGGTGTTGCTTTTTAAATATACTTCTCTAGGAACGGAGCCCACAAGCCAATCTTCGAGCACTGGTTCTTTGTAAAGTGCATGGAGAGAATCAGATGTCCGAGCATGTGAACCATGCAGGAATGTCTAAGCCAGTTCAATCTGGAGCTGGTTGCCTGGGGCTGCAGGGGTAATGCAAACATGTCTCAGCAGCAGCTGCAGGCTGACAGCAGCATCATGAAGTGAGAGGAATGAGTACGATCCTAGTAGAATACACGAGAGGAAAGAACGAGATCCCAGAAGAGGGTGAGGAAGAGAGGAAAGAGACATCTGCAGCTTGGAATACTGCGATCTCTGCTCCCTCAATCACAGTCCTCTGCAACTGTGCAGATCCCAGCGCTCTTCCTGCATCTTCCCATCAACATGCAAATCCCACTAGCCCTTGAAATCCTGATGGCTCCTTTTAAACTTTTGCAGTTCTTAACCCACTGCGTTGCCACTTCGGAACTGAATTTTACTAACAGTACTGAAGCCTGAAGTAACTATGAGTCATTCACTGGGAAAAGGGAAAGAAAGGGTGCAAAACTTGCCTGGGACTGTTAGGTACAGAAGGTGTCGTGATAAAAATGATTTTGTAGATTTCACCCTTGAGTCCTGCCTAAATTTCAACTCAGTTGTGTTTGGGATGCCTGAGTGCTTTTTTGGATTTCTTCCCAACTATGGACAGACAAGGATGTCTTGGGTAAAATTCAAGCATACATAAATAGTACATTCACATCGCTGTGGAATGTTTTATGTTAGAAATTCTTTTTTAAATTTATAGGTGTTTTTTTTTTAATAAATGATATTCATTTTCATCAAATGTATTCTGAATTCCACTAGGAGCTAATGATCTGAAGGGATAATGGGCGCTGAATTTTGAAAATCAGAGATTATACTTTTTTCTTTTTTCTAGGAAGAAAACATAATGCAACTCAAAGTGTATTTTATTTATTTATTTGATGAATATTGATTAATTGAATTAAAGACTTCCTAGAATGCTAACAAATATTATTGGATGAATTGCAGTAAAACTTGAAAGTCTTACTGTAAGGAATAGTACATTGCAAATCTCATTATGTCGGTGTTTAGAAATCCTTTCTGAGGAGGAAGTAGATGTGATTATAATGCAAATTTGTGGAGTGCAAACTAAATATTAGATAGCAATGAGCTGTTCTGTTTAGATTTTGTGATTCTTGTTTTCTCAGATAGATAAACCTTCTGCATTCATTTTTAAAGTAAAGAGTCGTTTAGAGTTTCCATGCCCAGTGTGAATTAAAGTGCTGATTCTTTTTTTAGAAAAAAAATCTAAATTTGTGGGAATTATTTAATTAGATTTCCTTTGTACATGAAGATAAAGAAAAGTGCCCTTTTTACTCTTGCACTGAAATTCTATTTTGTGGAGCAATTGCTTGCTTTAGAGAAGTGGGAGGAAGAGTGATTTGAACTGGTGTGACATGACTTTCTGACTTTCCTGGCAGTTCTTGTGGCCTTAATTTCTTTAGATTGGTCCTGACTTTCCAATGAATCTCTCCCCAAAGTGATGACTCTCAGTGCTGCTTCGACACCCTTTCATGACAGTGCACACGCTGAAAGCCTTACTGCTCCTCAGCAGGTGTATTATATAATGAAACCGTCTTTATGTGCAGGGTGGGTTCCTATGACAACAGCAATCCATTTGCTGAAAGGTTGGTTAGTCATGCTGGTAAATGAAGCACTCTAGAGAACCGACTCTGAGTGGTGACTGGTCCCACTACCTGTGCCTGCTGCAGAAGCAGTGCTTGGTTTGGGAGAGCATACCATTCACCACGTGTTTGAATTTTTACAGTGAGAACAGTCATCAGCAGAATCATCAGGGGTTTGTTGGAGCCCACGTCACTGGAGATTTTTAAGACAAGACTGGACAGGGTGCTGTATAATGTCACCTCAGCTCTGTTCTCCACAAAAGCATGGACTACATGGTCTTTTGAGGTCCCTTCCCTTCTGATTTTGTGAAGATTTTCTTTGGTTTTGTTACCGTGGAAAAGTAATGTCAAAATTCAGCAGAAATCATTCCAGAAGACAGATGAACAAGGAAGCAGCAGCCAGGGGTTTATGAGCAACCAATGCATTATCCCTTCCTCCTTGTTTAACCTCCTCACCAGTCTGTAATTAAGTGTGACACAGAGTGAAGAGTTCCAGACCAAATCCTCTTAGACTTCCTAGGATACATTTTATTGGTATCTGAGAACAGATATGAGAAAGTGTAATCTCTGCATTAGTCCTACAAAGGCATCAGGCATCAAGAATATATTGAGAGAAAAGTCCTCTGAAACACCATAGAGTTAAAGCTACAGCTGTTTTCCATAAGCTGTGATGAAACTTTGCAAAGACAACAGGGAATGTATCTTTAGGTCAAGTTTAATAATTGCATCTTTGATTTCAGAAAGTTACTTTTTCCAGTTTCATTTCTTTATTAGTATCCATTTTAAACTGGTCATTGTCTTGAGTTTTTGCATTTCCTTTTTGAAAGCAAAGAATGATTCAGTGATTTTGTTTTCCTGATGTGTAGGTAAAATCCTTAGTATTGTAAGTTGAGCAAAGCACAGATTTCATTTTGGAAATGTCTTCATGTGAGTCACTAGAGTGTTATTTTACCATTTTGATCCTCATTGGATCTAGCGAGAAAGAAATATTGCAGGATTTGTATGCAATGCTCTCTACCTCTCATCAACCAGTGACTTTATTTACTAAGATATGTGTGCAGATGTGAAAGGAAAAGCTGATAGAGTTGAGCCAAAAAAATGTGTACTGAGCTTAGCCATGCTTTTATCTATTTTCTTTTTCTTCCTTTGCCTAGTTTGATTTTATGCCCTTCAGAATAGCATCTGTCTGTAAGAAGTGCATCACTGTTTCTTTCTGAGACAATATGAGTAAGAAGTACTAGCAAAATTGTACCTGACTTGCAGTGAGAAGTCAGGGAGGCTTGTTTAGAGAAATTTCCTTAGCAAAGAAGAAAAAACGCCATATAAGATGATGGCAGTTTTAGACTATGGAAGATTGTAATCACAATTTGCTAATGTGTTTGTGTATTTCCTTGTGGGAATAGTCAAGAATGTGCAGAATGTATATTGGATGCACAGAATTGTTTGTGGGGTTTTTTTTCTTTCTGTTCTTGTACAAGGAAACCTGTTTTGTAGAGATCAGAGTCTATTAAGTAAATCTACTATGAAATAGGATGACTTGTTGCTTATTTCTTAGTCCAAGCTTAGATGATTTTGGTGATGGGTGCAGAACAGCTAGATATCCTATTCCTAGTGTGATTGAAGTCTCGTGAGACCTGATAGATGCTCATCAGAAGAGATAGCTGGCAATATATTTGAAGGACATGATGGAGGTCACTTTTGAAAAATCTGTCTGAATTCTGCCAACATTTTTGTGTAGCAACTTAGTTTATACTGCAGCATATCAGTCTGTTCCGTCTCAAAGAGAAAAAGAGGGAGTTAATAGCAAGTAGATGCAAGTTTAGTTTGTTTGCTTGTTTGTTTTTTTTTATTTTTGTTCCCAATTCTGTGTCCCTTTATACAGAATGGAGTAATCCAAACCACAGAAATATGCAGGAACTGGGCATGTGGTTTCTGTTATTAGTAATTGCTTCTGAATTCATCTGAAATAGTCTTCCTGGCCAGGTGTTCTCACCCCTTGAGAGCTAAGTCACCACTCCTGTAGGTATTCAAGAAAAGGGCAGATGTTGTACTGAGGGACATGGTTTAGTGGGCATGATGACCTTTAGTGGGACTTGATGATCTTAGAGGTCTTTGCCAATCTTAATGATTCTGTGTTTCTGAGTCAGTCTGACCTTTGTGGGAACAAGAAGGGGAGTAGCAGTAAATGTGGCATCTGTATGTAAAAAACTGAGTGAATGAGCTAATGCCTGCTTCTAGTAGAGAACTCAAGTGTAGTATCTGGAAAAGGAATGTAAATGCTGTATTGAAACAAAGAGGGAAGGCATGCCATGGGTTACTGCATTGTGTGGATAATGTGGATACAGTGTTGAAGTAATGCTTTTGGACAGCTAAACTGGTATGTAAAAAAAAAAAAAAGTGTGTGATTTGTCTAACAGTAATTTTATTCCCCAAAACTTTCAGATTTTCCTTGGGGGGACAGCATACATCCAGCAGGGAAAAAAAAAAGGAAAAAAAAACAAAACCCACCAACAAAAAGACACTGCAGATATGTGCTGTTAGGGTGATAGTGAATAACTTCAAAGGCAAGGACCCTCGTCAAGTGGGTTTTGACACAAAGCTCTACTTGCCCTTATTAAAATGTATTCTCTAGAGTTCTATGTAATGGCTAGAAAAAGTAGGTATGTTTACACGAAAGACATGAATGTTGGTTTTTAGAGAAGTGGCTGGACTACTGCCATCTTTGGGCAATCTGCTACAATAGCATATATTTGCAAGAGGATATGTTTATGTAAAAGACCAATTTGTAGACAAGGAATGCTGAGTGGGATTTGTCTTGTCCGAGCATGCCTAACATTAAAAGACTGGAAGATTAGCCTTGTCAATAGTAATCACTCCCTCTTTCTTCAGTCCTTGCAGGGGAAGAATGGTACCCCATGCATATCACTCCTCAGTATCTGCTTTGACTCAACCAAATTGTAATGAAAATTTTATTGGTAATTTGTCTGCAAAGAAACACTACCTCACATTTTTTGATGAGAGATCAAATCATGCCATTGTTTCCTCTAGTCAGCTAAACTCTAGGGAAAATAAATAAATAAATAAAATTAAATACAATAAAATAAAATAAAATTTACCTTTGTCGTCTTATTTTGCTGGCAAAGTATTAATCAGTAGTATTCATCCAATTGATTTCTGTATGCACAGCTAACTGGCAAGAAAAAAAATGCCAACCCAAAAAGCACAGCGTAACATGCAAGCATATCCAAGGATGGTATGCAAAAATGGTGTGCATATGGAGATTACAGTTTATAAATAAGAAAACATACTGATTGCTTAACAATCACATCTGAGCAAAGATCAGTGATTTTATTTCTTGTTTCAAGACTTCGTCCTCATTTTTTGCTCTGAACAATATACAGTTTTCACTTAATGTTTCTGTAAATTTCAAGACTGCTCAACTTACTTGGCTTTGCACAGAAGTGTGTATTTCAAGTGATTTTAAAAAAAAATCAGTAAGGGCAACTCCACTCAGGGTGCTACAGAAAAGAAAGAAAAAGTAAATCATAGCATGCTTGTAACAAATGTTATCTCCCATTTGAAATTTTGTAGGGATAATTGAATATTACATTTCAGATTCATCTGCAGAAAATAATACACATTTTGTAATTCCAAATCAAGCAGTTTTTACATGATTTCAAATTTGATTCTCACATTAAACAATATGATTATTTGCATGTTTTAAAATCAGAGTAGATGCAAGTACTAGCAGATGCAGTAGTAGGTGCAAGTAGATGCCTTCAAATCATCTAGGTGCACTCAGTAAGTCAACTTTTAAACAGCAGGTATAATAAATTGCTGTTGGTTTCATTAAATTGCTCAGGCAGCACTCATGTCTGTAGCATGTCAGTAAATAACATTGGCAGACTGTGTGTGTGTGTGTGTGTGTATGAATATATAGAGATGTGAATCTCAAAAATATGTTGGGGTTACATAAGAGAAGAAATCTGTTAATCTCTTTTAGTGATCAGATGTTAGGCCAAGAAAACCTGCAGGTTTGATCCCTGACAGCTGTGGAACCATCACCATAAGATACGTACCTAAAGGGAATATATCTTGGCAAAAAGGTTAAATATCTGTGGAAAGGTGCCAATGTAGAGCAAGATTTTTGTATTAGCTGTTGTTATTTCATATATTGTTTTGATTTCTGGTTGGAAACCTTCTTTGGAGAAAACTTCTTATTCATATACCACGTCTGACTTTAGTTGAATTTTTCAACAAATGTGGTGGATATATTTTAGTGAGGTGACTAGTTACTGTACAATATTTCTTGGTCTTTCTTTGAATACTGTACATATATTGTAACTGAGCAGCCCATTATAGTGACTTCATGGAGGTTTCATATTTTTATTCAGCAGCTGAAGAGCAATTTGAGAGTTTAAATGACCAGTTAAGACCAGTGGTTTGATTATGAGCTTGAAGGAGCTAATGAGTTTGTTTCATTAAGTAAAGGCTAACTAGGGAAAGTACTGGTGCTACAAGAGACTATTCTGTAGCACACTTAAATGTCATGCAATATGTATGCATGAAGGAGTGATTCAGTTACTAAATTATTTAGCACATACGTTGTGCCTTAAACTCATCGAGTGTAATTTGCATATGATTTGGCATTTCCCACTAAAACTAAAATTAGATGAGGTGGTATCTTATTTTGTATAAGTTATACTACTTAAAGATGAGCTATATTCTACATAATGACAGTTCAACATAAATGCTTATCATTTAACCTATTATTTCGACCTCACAGTATTACTGTCTGACATATTTACGTCTCATAATAATAATTACGTCATCATAATTTGGCTAACAGGACATAAAAGTATTAGCGAATTTCTTGAAGCCTCATCATGTGCCTTTCTGTGACAGATAAGACTCTCAAGTGAGTAGCATATTGAAAAAGAGAACTGAAGGGTAAGAGAAAGTTGTGCACAATGTTTTGGATTCCTGTAGATGGAAAGTTCTGAAGACTTCATGTAGTGAAGTTTTGTACTTAAAAAAAAAATATATATTAAAAATCTACCATCTGAAATTCTTCCTAATCCTCATATAGTATTTATCTTCAATTGTAAAATAATATATTATCCAATTAGTTCAGTCCTTGAAAAGCTTGGATGTGTGAAAAGTCAAGCAATGAAATAAAGTATATGATTAAACCTAGGAGGTTTCATGGATCCACTATCTGAGGTCAAAACAGAGATGTCTAAAATTCTGACTGTGGCTTTGCCCCAAGATAGCATCTTGTGCTCTTGGTCAGGGTCATCCAGTCTGTCCAATTCTTGCTATATGCTCTTGAATAAGTTGTTTGGTTGTGAGAATAAAATTCTAAACCAGTACCTGTAGGTAGAAAGAAGCACCAATATATTTTTTCAAGTACCGATCATATTTGTTTTACTGGATGCTTGGTGTTGGAACTTCCCTTTATCTGTTTGTGATACAGTGTTTAACTTGCAGATGGCAAAAATAAGTTTTTCAATAAGAGCAACTTGTCTTTTATGACACATTTACATTCAGCTCTGTATTCTTGTTCTGATATGCATGTTCTTTCCCCATGAATCAGAAATGGAGAAGGATTTTTACAGCAGTGTTTTCCTGTCAGAGCAACTTATCTGTTGTACAATTGTCAACTGAGATAAAATTAAGAATTTCCAGAAATAATAACCACTGAAAGAATAACAGATAATAGTGAAAAGGACATGCAAAAGCAGATGAGCTTTCTTTTATTCTTCTTGCAAAGGTGTCTTATTTTCCGTAGAATGTTTGTATTTTTCAAATCTGGACTCACGTTGAAAGTTTGTTCTACATAATTGATTTTTTGGCACGTAAACTCTAGATGACATGCCTAATATATACTGCAGGCATCTGTTCTTCTCTGATACAAAGTTCTGCTAGAACATTTTAAATGCTTTCAGCTACCAGATGGCTGTATATATTTTCAAGAGAGTTTTTTCATTTTGAACCCAGGCTCAGGTTATCTCAGTCAAACCAGTTTGGTTTGTGAATTCTGAACACAATATTAGGGAAG